>CM033475.1:104467023-104639752 GCA_019447015.1 Hymenochirus boettgeri | reverse complement strand
ATGGCTGGATACAATAGCTGGATAGATGGTAACAGGAACAATGACTGGATACAATAGCTGGATATATGGTAACGGGAACAATGACTGGATACATAAGCTGGATAGATGGTAACAGGAACAATGGCTGGATACAATAGCTGGATAGATGAAACAGGAACAATGACTGGATACAATAGCTGGATAGACGGTAACAGGAACAATGGCTGGATACAATAGCTGGATAGGTGGTAACAGGAACAATGACTGGATACAATAGCTGGATAGATGGTAACAGGAACAATGTCTGGATACAATAGCTGGATAGATGGTAACAGGAACAATGTCTGGATACAATAGCTGGATAGATGATAACAGGAACAATGTCTGGATACAATAGCTGGATAGATGGTAACAGGTGGCTAGATACAATAGCTGAACAGATGAAACAGGAACTATGGCTGGATACAATAGCTGATAGGTGGTAAAAGGAACAATGACTGGATACAATAGCTGGATAGATGGTAACAGGAACAACGGCTGGATACAATAGCTGGATAGATGATAACAGGCAATGGCTGGATACATAGCTGGTAGATGATAACAGGAACAATGGCTGGATACAATAACTGGACTGATGAAACAGGAACATGGCTGGTACAATAGCTGGACAGATGAAACAGGAACATGGCTGGAACAATAGATGAACAATGAAACAGGAACTATGGCTGGATACAATGCTGGTAGGTGGTAACAGGAACAATGACTGGATACAATAGCTGGATAGATGATAACAGGAACAATGACTGGATAAAATAGCGGATGATGAAACTTGCTCCCTCTGCGAGTGCCTATTTGAATTTTCACGACGATCGGCGTCCGGACGTGGTGACATCACAACGCCGACGTCCGGCCCCGCCGTCACCAGTCCCGGAACGGCAAGGGAGCGCGGCAGGTAAGATCCTTACAGTTCCCCCCCTTCCACAGGGGGCCTCAGGACCACTTGAAGCAGGTTTGTCAGGAAATCTTCTATGAAAGGTTTTGATTAACTGGGGTGCATCTAAATCAGAATGTTTGACCCAGACCTTAATTCTGGTCCAAATCTTTTCCAATGGACCAAATATTGAAGAGAACTCCTGACGAATCTAGAATCCAAGACTTTCTCAACCTCAAATTCTTGTTACCATTGATCATTATAGGATCAGGTGACTGAAGAAGAGAAATCGATTCAGCACCACCAGCTTGATTAGAAAGACATTGAAAACATTAGGGATTCTCATGATGGTGGGCAATTGAAGTCGTACTGCCGTAGGACCCACCATTCTAATATAGGAAATGGGCCAATAAATTTAGGACCCAATTTAGGAGAAGGAACACGTAAATTAATGTGAGTTGATGATAACCAAACTTATTCTCCCATTGAATATAATGGAGGTTTACGTCTTGGTCTATCAGCGGCAGTCTTTTGTACAAGGGCAGATTTTTCAAGTTTTTAGTAGCCTGCCAGATGGCTGACATTTCTGCTACTAGTGTGTTAGTTGCAGGAACTGGTCCGAAGAAAAAAAATCCTGTGGAACCCTTTGGGGTTTAAGCCAAAAACAAAAAAAGGAGATTTTCCTTCGGGAGAGCAGTTGACACCGAGACATAAGAAACGGAACTTTGATGTGCTAAATATTTGAATATATTTGAATGAAGGACACAACTGTTGTTATAAGCAGAGCGGCATACTAGTTGCTTTTAAACTTCAATTATTCAGACTCAGCTTTGCTGTGTGTGTTTCTGAATCCCTTTGATCTCTAGATAGGTTTCAAATATCTCCCTATGCTCTTTGGAGATTATTTCTGGTGAAATATTGGAAGCAGATATTCAAATAAATCAATAGTGCTGTTACTTAGTGATTGGAAGGCAATAATTTCTGTTCAGACTTTTATCCTTCCCTCTGTAACACAGATTTGGTACACAAGGTAACTACCCACCAACTCAAACAACTTTCTTCCATCTGTTGGCCAACTTATGTTAGCAGCGGACCCAAATTAGGAAGTACTTTGTCACCAAGCATCAGTTCCAGACCGTACCTTGGCATCAAAACGTTTTGTTTCCAGCAATTATTTTTGCGGCATCTGCCTCTGCCAATTGGTAAGCCTCCTTTAAGCTTGCTCGGAGAAAAGCCACATACTGATAATGCTCTTGACATCCTATCGAATCAGTGGATACACCCATGGATCTCAATTGGGAGTTGAACTTCTCTCCCGAACATGAAGAAATTGGGGGAAAACCCAGTTGAATCATGATTTTTGCATTGTATGATGAACCATCTAACCCACATGGCGACTCCAAGATTGGTAGCCGTAGCTTAGAGGGTACCCAACATCCAAGAGAGTGCGATTGAAGCATTCAGGGAGAGCACCCCCCTCAGTATGATATGGAGTAGTATGACTTTTTTCAACATTCAGTAGACTTAAAAGTCTCTCCCTTGGTCTGAGTGAATTCGGTTGGGAATCCCATAATGTACAAAAACTTCCCCATAACATTTTTGCTACAGTCACAGCTTTCTGATCTTTAGTGGGATAAGCTTGGGCATAACATGTATCAGTCACAAGCAGAGCATTGCCAATCCCACTAGTGTCATTATCAATGACAAAAAGTATTTGCATACTAAATCCATAGGCCCAGTACTTTTCAAATGTTCCACTATTATAGCCTTAGTTTGCAGGGTATTTCTTGCAAACAGGCTACGCGGCTATGCATCTCTGCAATAGTCAACCAATGTTTCCCTCACCCTGGGCCAGAAAAAAGGATCCTGCACTAGGCCATAGTTTTTTTCAGTTCCTAAATGTCCATGTTTATCATGTAAACTTCTCAAAACAGCTTTTCTGTAAACTTGGGGAAGCACCAATGCCCCCTCCCTGGATGATCATGAAATAGATGAACCCTAAAGGAGCCCACTGATAACTTTAAATTTTCCCCATTCTTTAGGGAAAAGGTACTTTCCTTTGGTATAGTTTTCCTCATATAATTTGGATCTCTTTTAACAACAGATTCCTGACAAGACAAATCACAGGATCTCCATTTTTTAACTATATCATGTCTTGCATTCTTAAGTCCTCGGTTACCCCTGGTGCTGTGGAGTAGCAATACATAGTAGGAACACTGTCCCTCCAAGGGAGTCCACCAGCCGTAACTCAGAGAACGCTATAAAACTCCCTGCACGCTGCTGTAGCACAAAGAACAGCCACTGCTGGACCTAGAAGTTCTTCCCACTCATCTCTTTCCTGCTGAGGATGTTGACAAGGGTGTCTTGAAGGGCACCTGCTCCTATGTTCTTTGGGCCTGGTTGTATTTTAAAGAAACTGGAAATTGGAATTTAAACAAAGCAGCCAACCACCGATGCCCTGCAGCATCTAATTGGTGGTTAAAATATATGTTAAAGGATTATTATCAGTTCTTACCTCAAATTAGGCCCCATAAAGATAATCGTGTAGCTTTTCAGTGAAGCCGATATTAGGCCAAATATTCTAGTTTGTGTACAGGATAATTTCTTTTAGTTGGGCTGAGACTCCGGCTGACATATGCAACCGTTTTAAACCTCCAGGATATTCTTGATGAATGACACCTCCGACTTTTTGTAACTCGATCTATATGTAAAACATAAGGCTTTTGTGGGTCAGCATAGTTAAGTACAGGTGCTTCTGTGAATTTTTGCGTTAATGTTCTAAAAGCTTTCTCACAAGCAGAGGTCCATTTACCTTAAAGAGAGTATTCGTTGTGTTCTTTAATATTGTCCCCTTTCAACAGTCTATTAAGGATAGGCAATTTTAGAGTAACCCTCAATAAAACCTCCGATAATAACTACAAAATCACAAGAAGGATCTCATCTCAGTTAGATTGCTTGGGCGTGGCCAATAAGCAGAGCTGCTACCTTTTTTGGGTTAGTGGCAATGCCCTCGCCAGATACAATGTGTCCCACAAAAGCACAGATTGCAGGCAAAATTACAATGTCAATTGAGCGTTTCAGGCCTTCCTTTTGAAGACGCTCAAGCACACTGAACAATCTTTATCATGCTCCTCCATGGTAGAGCCGAAAAGAATAATGTCACAAGGTAAACTATGCAGTTCCTTGGATTTAGGTCTCCCTGGACATTTTCCATAAGGCGCTGAAAGGTAGATGGAGCCCTGCTTATTTCCTGACGCATTTGTGTAAATTGGTATGCCAATGGGCAAATAAAAGCTGTCTTTTCCTGACCTCCTGCAGACTTAGGAATTTGGTAATATTCAGATCATAAGTCCGTCACTGGAACCAAGCACTGCCATGCTAAGCCTCATCAATACATGGCAGTGTGTACTGATCAGGAATGGTGCGCTTGTTAAGTATTCTATAGTCACAAATAAGCAAACAAATCCATTTTTTTTTTGGACAATACCCATAGGTGAAGCATAGGACTTCGTGGTTCCACAAAAACCTGGTTAGTCTCAGACATCATCAAGATCTTTGGGTATTCGCTGAGAACTTTCTCTAAAAGGAGTGCTGCTTTTTAATCGTACAAATTAAAATTTAGCTGAGTCTGACACTCCCAATTTGACATTTACTTAGTCTAAACATTCCACAGGGTAGCAGTGGGCTACTGTCTGCCAGGCTGGAATTACTACTGAATGAGAGGTGATGTTTTTACAACTGGTCCCAGGGCATTTGTTACGGTAGTCTCCTCCCCGGAACTATCTCCAAGCCATTCTTTGAAGCCTCTTTAGGGTCAGTTTCTAACAGAAAGAAACAGACAGGTACAATCCACACTAGACCCAGAGGATTTGCACTCCCCCTACTGGACGCAAGGGTCCAACACAACCCCAGGAGCAAATGTCTGGCAAATCTCCTGAACTCTGAAGCTACTGGCAATACAGTCAGGGGGTACCTTCTCTCGGCTGTAAAAACTTAATGAAGGCTTTTCAACAGCTTTCACATTAGAGCCAACAATCATAGGTGTAGCCTTTTTTTCACCTGGAGGGGGGCTCACATAAGCAAGACTTTAAGCAGGGTATCATTGTCTCCAACTAATCCAGGAATGTGTAGTTGTACTTCCATTCAAACCATCCATGTAGACAGGACCTTTCCCCACATCAAACACACAGGCTACAGTGGAATATGACTGAGGAATGCTGGTAGAAAGGCCTGTGAATAAAAGTCAATTGAAAGCCTGGTCGAACAGTGCAGTGGTGGGTATGCTGTTTACAAGCAAGTTAAGTTGCATCTACACCCCACACCAGGGAGAACCACAGCCTGTGAGGACCCCCAGCATTTTCTTGATAACTGCCCCATCTCAATTCAGTGTGTAGCTGGTTAGCATGTACTACATTGATGGAAGGATGCGCAGTCTGCCCACAATGGAAGAACTCCAGAAAGGCAGTGGAGCAGGTATAATCAGGGGGTTGATACTTTGAATATTTCAAGAAGCATCTGACTCCTTTTGCTGTTGTTTTGTGGAGTTTTAACTAGAGCATTTCTCAGTTTTATTAGGAATGCAACATATATATTTTTTTACAAAATCTTCTAGAAGCACAGAGTTCTGTGGATTACTGCGTCTGGATCCTTCATGTATGTTTGAAAGCATGACACTGTTACATAGCTAAAGATGTGTAGATTCCAAAAATATATATAGTTTGTGGGGGGTTATAACTATATTTCGAGGGTTTCCTTTGAAAAAGAGTAGGCTGCTCAAATGCAGAGCACTTTCTTTTCTGTAAAAAAATTTTAATTAGTTGGTGGCCATGTCTCTGGGTGCACCCATGCATATTGCACACCGTTTCATTTGGGACATTTGGGAAATCAATATTTGGTAAGTTTTTTTTCATAACTTGGAGTTTTGGCAGGGTTTTAACTTGAAACTTGTTTTTCCTTTATTTTTTCAGAAAATCTGCTAAAAGTGCAAAATTCGACGAAGATCTCTTTCCACACCATTTGTGGTATGCATAAAAGAATGACCATTGCGTAGCTGATGGTGTGTAGATTCCACATCGCGTGTGTAACCAGGCATTTGGCATACCATTAGATTCAGGACATTTGGGAGATTTATATTTGGTAAATTTTTTTTACATTCATGGGTGGTATTGCCATGATATCTACCTTTGAAAGTGTTTTATTTGTCCATTTTTTCAGAAAAGCTGCTAAAAGTGCAAACTTCTATGAAGAACTGTGCCCACACCAATGGTGGTATGAATGAATGAACTACAGTGTTAAGTAGCTGAAGGCGGCCACACGCGTTCGGAAACGAAGGTACACACAATATTGATAAAGCCGATACGTAGATCCGATGGTTATGAGGCTTTATCGTTACTGTGTGTACCCAGCTTAAGTTCTTACATCCTGGTGGGTCAATAGGGAATATGATTTATATCATTTTTTGTAACAATGCAAGTGGCTCTAAACCATGCCAGTCTACATATGATTGAATATTATGTGATTGTATTATATTTTAAAGGGCATGTCCACCCCCAAACAATAATTCCCCCCATACTGGCCCCACTATGTAGTAAATAAAAATCCTTACCTCCAGGGTTGCCAACCTATTTTGAAAAAATTTATGGACCAGCTGGCAAAAATTCCTGGACACCTGATTTTTCAAGGACGTGAGGCTAGTAGCGTACCCAAGCCACTCCCCCTTTTAATGATTATCCTACAAAAAAATGACTTAAATGACTGAGTTAAATGGTATCAGACACTTGTTTTGAACAGGAGAGCTGACAGAAACTGGGTTTTGAACAGGGGTGCGAACAGACACTGGGTTTTTAACACGGAGGGTTGACAGACACTGGGTTTTGAACAGGAGAGGACAGTACTGGGTTGTGAACAGGAGGGTTGACAAGCAGCTGGCAGACACAGGGTTTGAACAGAAGGACTGACAGAAACTGGGTTTTGACAGGAGTGTTGACAGGCACTGGGTTTTGAACAGGAGAGCTGACAGACACTGGTTATTGAAACAGGAGGACTGAGAGACACTGGTTATTGAACTGGAGAACTGACAGAAACTATTTTTTGAACATGAGGACTGACACACTGGTTATTGAACAGGAGGACTGACAGACAGGTTATTGAACAGAAGGACTGACAAACACTGGTTATTGAACAGGATGACTGACAGACACCTGGTTTTGAACAGGAGGGCTGACAGACACTGGTTTTGAACAGGAGGGCTGACAGATACTGGTTTTGAACAGGAGGGCTGAGGACTGGTTTTGAACAGGAGGGCGAAGACACTGGTTTTGAACAGGAGGGCTGACAGACACTGGTTTTGAACAGGAGGGCTGACAGACAGGTTTTGAACAGGAGGCTGACAGACACTGGTTTTGAACAGGAGGGCTGACAGACACTGGTTTGAACAGGAGGGTGACAGACACTGGTTTTGAACAGGAGGGTGAGACACGTTAGTGACGACAGGTTTGAACAGGAGGGTGACAGACACTGGTTTTGAACAGGAGGGCTGAGGCACTGGTTTTGAACGGAGGCCTGACAGACACTGGCTGGAGGGCAGATTTACTACACTGTTATGTTAACCTTATACTTTATGGTGTGGATAGTATCATACAGTGTAGATCTTTAGTTGGCCGATAGATGGGCATTATATTTAATATATACCAGAAATGGAAAAATTCCAGGAGTGGCAGTTACAATGGAATATAACTTTTTATATATTTTTTTCTATTGAGGTCTATGGAACTGACTATTTATTAATTTCCCCCCACAACCCTGTCTATACAGCAGTGTGCATTCCCCAGCACCAGCACAGCAGTCAACGTTGCAAGACTACATCCCAAAATGCATCAGGGCAGGTGTTCTGTGCAGCTCAACCACCTTAGTTGTGGTGTTGCCTCTTGAGCCGCTGTCCCCTCAGTTAAGTTAACTCACGCTTTAGGAAGCAGAAGTGGCTTCTCTGGTATGGTAGGTCCTTGTTGCTGCTGAACAAGTTGAACCAGGGGTCCGGACGGGGATCTCTCTCTGTTACATGAGGTCTCAAAACGGCTCTGCCCCCAAACACCGCGGAACAAATAAAGGAACAGGAAATGTATGCGGGGAGGAGTTATCGGCTTTCCTTCTTTCTGCTGCTAGTGCAGTGAGTCGCAGCTTCCTGGTTCGTTCCTCGGCTATTAAAGCTACAGTACCGACAGAAAACTCTTGATTTTTAACGGACAGCCATTAAAAATCACGGACTTTACAGACAGACTCTATTTTATGCCCATTTTTACGGACTGTCCGTGAATTTACGGACGTTGCAACCCTGCTTTCTCACATCCCAGCTCCATATGGTTTCCTGTAATTCCCCCCACAAAGTCCCAAAAACTGCCCACCAGGAGGATAGCACAGTCCATATAGGACTCTGCCTCCTGTCTCCTCCAGGAGAAGTTTGGCATGCGCACTGCAGCCATTTCCCCCTCCCTCTCCCTCCCATTTTGGACTCCCTCCCCTCCTCCCATCCCTATAATTATCTATAGAGTTCGTCCCCCAGCCCCGACTGCTATATTTTTATTTCCAGTAACTTCCCCAAACATTACTTACCTTCCCTCTTTCTCCGCCGTGCAGACTACAGGCAGCCGCGTCAGTGATTGGCTGCCTCTCAGCCAATCACAGACGTGGCTGATGGTCCCACCCGTCTGCTTGAAGTTTCACGCAAGCAGAGCGCGGAAGTGCGGGGAGAAAGAGGGAAGGTAAGTAAGTTTGGGGAGTTTTGAAAATAAATACAGCGGTTGGGGGACGAAGCTCTACAGAGTATTAAAAGTTTGTGAGAAGAGTGGACATACCCTTAATAGTAATGGGGGTTTTAAATAGGGGAACATGTATATATAACCTGTGTGGGTTGTGTCATGATAAAAAAAAGTATTTTTTGGGTAGAAAAATGTTAACAGGGTAACTCTTTTGAAATAAAAAATAACAAAAGTGGTATAAAGGTTATACCTATTGGCTAACTAAGATAATCATAGCAAGCTTTTAGAACATTCTAGGTTCTTTTTCAAGGTGATTACATAAAGCTGTGGTATTCTCTGATATATATATAACAATCAGCTCATAGTTCAAATAACCAGAAAAAAAAAATCTGTGTGGAAGGTGTTAAAGTCAAAAAAGGGGTCTGCAAGGGACAAAGTTACTGGCTAGTGAAGTAAAAGGATTCCATGTGGTTAACTGGCATTGTGCCTACAGATGTTTGTATTACTGGCTTGGTGCAGAACCAGGTTCTGTCCTGCTCCAGAGAGTTGAAAGTTTTCATTAATTTGTAATACCTTCCTTTCATCTCTGTTTTAAAGTTTTCCTTAAACGATTAGTACACTGTAAAAACAAGTTACGTGTAATTGGAAGCAGCAGCTTTAAATAATCATTTCCCCTGTTTTTTTCACCCACTAGGTACAGAACTGTAGAGAACTGTAGAAATTAATAGGACTAACATTGGTTGGACCTATGGTTTGGACCTAACAAAAATAACTTTCCTGTGAGTGGAAACGTGTACCTTGTTTCAAAGGCACTTGGTCTTAAGGCATAGAAAAAGAAGGACATTGAAACAAGAAGGGCAATTAAACAAGGTTGGTGTGTCACTTGTGCTGTTATTGTGTAATAGAAGGGACAGTTTGTCAGTACCATGCAATGTGCATCCTGCCATAGTATAGGAACCGGAGTAGACATTCCAGGGGACCTATGTCTGTGTCAGGTGTGAGTGGGTTGCCCGTTTGGAAGCTGAGGTGGAGAGTCTAAGGGGGCAGCTTGCAGCATTGCAAGGATTGACAAATCTGGGGGGGATAGGACGGCACTGGCTGGGGCCAGTATAGAGGTGGGTGGAAGTGGGACAGGGAAGGTTGAGGGGGGAGGTAGTTTTGTTAGGTTACTAGGGGAAGTGGGTGACGGAAGGGTAGGGTTGCTTCTTCCCAGCTTGCCCATCCCAACAGATTTGCCGCCTTAGGTGATGAAGTGGAGGAGGACAGTTCGGAATTAGCATGTATGGAGCGGGCGGCTAATCCCTTAAGCACCAGGGGACTGCCACCTCTAATACAAGGGGATGAATTTAGGATCAGGAAGGCTAGGCAGGTGGTAGTGGTAGGGGATTCCATTATAAGGAAGGTAGATAGGGTAATCTGTCGCCAAGACCCTACATGCTGAACTGTGTGCTTCCTGCCTGGTGCTAGGGTTCGGCATGTGGTGGATCATGTAGACAGATTATTGGGAGGGGGGGCAGGTGTGACCAGGCGGTCTTGGTTCACATTGGTGCCAATGACAGAGTTCCTTAAACATGATTTCTGAGAGCCAGGGGCCAAGTTAAAAGCAAAGACATCCAGGGGAGTCTTTTAGAAATACTACTGCAGCCACGTGCTACGTTAGGGAGACAGTGGGAGCTTAGGAGCATTAAGCATTGCTAAAAGGGTGGTGTAAGAGAAGGGTTTGGGTTTATAGACAACTGGGCGACTTTGCTGTCGGCTACAGGCTCTTTAGTAGGGATGGGTTGCACCTCACTGATGGCGATGCTGTTTGTGATGCTGTAGATGGCTAGAGGGTTGGAGGAGATTTTAAACTAGGTTGGGGGGTTATTATCAATCTCACTGGGTAGATAACCCGGGAGGAAAGCAGGGTGTAGATTGGCCAGTGGTGGGTGGAAAAGGGGTTGGTTTAGCATAAGGGTTAGGTAGGCATGTGTATTAAAGTGTAAGAATAAATTACGGTCAATAATCTAAAAAGTATGTTTGCAAATGCGAGAGCTGGCTGACAAAATGGGTGAATTGTAGATAATGGCGTTGAATGAAAGTATGATGTAATGGTATAGCAGAAACGTGGTTGAACAGTTTCAGACTGGGCTGTAAAATTAAAAGGTTACACCCTGTTTAGGCAGAACAGAGAAAAAAGGAAAGGAGGAGGAGTATATGTTATGTTAAAAAAGAATTGAAGCCAAATTTAAAGAAGAGATAACTGGTGATATGGATGTTAAAGTGGAGGCAAATGGGTGGAATTAGGAAACAGGAAAGGGGGTAATGTCATTGTTGATGTCTGCTATAAGCTGCCAAATGCTAGCAGGGAGGGAGTGAGGTAGCTTCATATGCAGTTGGGAAGGGCTGCAAATTTGGGGAGTGTACTCATTATGGGGTACATTAATTACCCTGACATATTGGGGGAGTGGAATGCCAACACAGAAAAGAGCGATGAGTTCCTGAATTTGCTGCAGGACAATTTTCTCACAGGTGGTTGAAGTTCTGACTAGAAAAGGAGCTTTGTTGGCTCTGGTAATATCTAACATTGTGGAGTGTATTATAGATATAAGGTAACGGAGGGCTTAGGTATTAGTGACCATGAAAAAGTGTCGTTTAGTGTATGTTATTAAAGGAAAAGTGTGCTGGGTTAGCAAAGACTTTTAATTTCCGGAAATCAAATTTTCCCAGGTTAAAGTAGCTCTTCAGAATGTTAACTGCGATAAGATATTATACAGTAGAGGTACTGAACAGAAGTGGACTGTGTTAAAGGGGATTTTAAGCCATTTCACATCTAAATTTATACCCTTGGGAAATAAATGTAAAGAAAGAAATCCGCGTCATGTGGCTGAATTCTGATGTAAAGAGGCAAATGGAAAGGAAGAAAAAAGGCATTTAAAACCTTTAAGTCAGAGGGAATGGAAAGGGCCTTTAGGGATTATAAAAACTGTAACAAGAAGTGTAAGAAAAGCAATCAAACTAGCTAAAATTAATAATGTAGTTAGGATAGCTCACTAAGCCTAATTTTTGTAAAAGTATATCAATAGTAAGAAGATGAGGACTGAAAATGTGGCACCATTAATTAATGAGGATAAGTTATTTTTTCTCTGTATACACTATAGAAGATCCAAGTACTATATCATAGAGTATAGTAGCAATAATGGTATAAAAGATGCAAGTGCACTTTGGGAACCGAGGATATAGTACAGAAACAACTAAATAAGGTTAATATTAATAAATCTCCTGGACCGGATAAAATACATCCATGGGTCCTTAGGGAGCTAAGTTCAGTTTATCTAGGCCATTGTTTCTTATTTTTGCAGATACCCTCATGTCCAGATGTGTGCCTCTTGATTGGAAAAAGGCTGATGTTGTTCCAATATTTAAAAAGGGTAGTCATCACAGCCAGGTAGTTACAGACCTGTAAGTTTAACTTCAGTGGTGGGGAATATACTGAAAAGTTAATAAGGGAATATTTCTAGAGTTTGTTTCAAGCACTGACATTATAAGGAGTAACCAGCATGGATTTAGGAGAAATAGATCTTGTCAAACTAACTAGCTTGGCTTTTATGAGGACGTAAGTAGAAATTTGGACTCTGGCATAGCAGTAGATGTAGCTTACTTGGATTTTGCAAAGCTTTTGATACAGTCCCCCATAGGTAACTAATATATAAGCTAGGTCTGTTGGGCTGGGGAGGCACATTTGTAGATGGATAGAAAATTGGTTAATGAATAGGATGCAGAGAGCAGTTGTTAATGGGGCTTCATCATTATGGATAAGTGCTAAGTGGGGTTCCACAGGCTTCTGTGTTGGGGATGCTTCTATTTAATCTGTTTTTTAATGATTTGGAAGTGGGTATTGTCAGCAAGGTTTCTGTGGTTGCTGACAAACACAAAACTTTGTCGACCATTAAAAACTTCAGAGAATTTGCAATTGTTGCAGGGGGATCTAGATAGATTATCACATTGGGCTGCTAAGTGGCAGATGCGATTGAATGTTGATAAATGTAAGGTGATGCATTTTGGACTTAAAAATCCTTGTGCTATTTATGCTATAAATGGCTCTGTGTTAGTGGATCCCTGTTGGAAAGGGATCTTGGCATTGGTGGATAACAAACTTAAAGGTAGCAAGCAGTGCCAGGCGGCAACAGCCAGAGCAAGCATGTTTTGTCTTGTATAAAGAGAGGTATGGATTCAAGGGAGGAAAATAATTCTCCCTCTTTACCAAGCATTGGTAAGGCCTCATTTGGAATATGCAGTGCAATTTTGGAATCCTGTGCACAAAAAGGACATCTTTGAAATGGAAAGGGTTCAGAGAAGGGCAACTAAATTAATAAGGGCATTGGGGGAGCTTGAATATGAAGAGAGACTGGAAAAGTTACAATTATGTACGCTGGAGAAAAGGCGCTTGCGTGGGGATATGATTACTGTGTATAAATACATTAACGGGCCATCCATAAAACTATCTGGGGCATTGTCACCAATAGGACACAGTCAGAGGACACGTGGAAATCACTTTAGACTTGAAGAAAAAAGGTTAAGGCTTCAGGTTCGGAAAGGGTTTTCACTGTGGAACAGTAAAGCAATGGAACTGCTTCCAGTGGACGTGTTTTATGGCAGGTTCATTGGTCAGTTTAAAAAAAAAGCTGGATGAGTTTCTGCAAACAAGGAATGTTGAAAGTTACTGGGATTGATACACCTAGCAAAATACCCGCGCTTCGCAGCGGAGATGTATTGAAATAACGTTTTTAGTAAGAAAGCAATAAGGTATCAAGATTGCTGTAATCACGGCCCTTGATATATTAAAGAAAGACAATTCAATAAGCTTTACGATAATGCAACACCATAACTTTAATTTAATATTATATTTTTTATTCAACTATGAATTTTGGTGAAGTAAGTTTTGTAAGTAAGGTGCAATGATGATGAGCCTGCCAAATTTAAGCCGTCTGCCTCCACGGCAAGTTGGAGAATTAGTGTGAGTGAGTGAGTGAGGGCTTTGCCTTTTCGAAACAAAACCTGCTTAACTTGTAAGTAAGGTGCAATGAATGAGCCTGCCAAATTTAAGCCGCTGCCTCCACGGCAAATTGGAGAATTAGTGATGAGTGAGTGAGTGAGTGAGTGAGGGCTTTGCCTTTTCGAAACGAAACCTGCTTAACTTTTGTAAGCAAGGTGCAATGAATGAGCCGCCAAATTTAAGCCGTCTGCCTCCACGGCAAGTTGAGAAATTAGTGATGAGTTAGTGATGAGTGAGTGAGTGAGGTGAGGGCTTTGCCTTTTCGAAACGAAACCTGCTTAACTTTTGTAAGCAAGGTGCAATGAATGAGCCTGCCAAATTTAAGCAGTCTGCCTCCACGGCAAGTTGGAGAATTAGTGATGAGTGAGTGAGTGAGTGAGTGAGGGCTTTGCCTTTTCGAAACGAAACCTGCTTAACTTTTGTAAGCAAGGTGCATTGAATGAGCCTGCCAAATTTAAGCCGTCTGCCTCCACGGCAAGTTGGAGAATTAGTGATGAGTTAGTGATGAGTGAGTGAGTGAGTGAGTGAGGGCTTTGCCTTTTCAAAACAAAACCTGCTTAACTTTTGTAAGTAAGGTGCAATGAATGAGCCTGCCAAATTTAAGCCGTCTGCCTCCACGGCAAGTTGGAGAATTAGTGATGAGTGAGGCAAGTTGGAGAATTAGTGATGAGTGAGGTGAGGTGAGTGAGGGTGGGCAAGTTGGAGAATTAGTGATGAGTGAGTGAGTGAGGTGAGGGCTTTGCCTTTTCGAAACGAAACATGCTTAACTTTTGTAAGTAAGGTGCAATGAATCAGCCTGCCAAATTTAAGCCGTCTGCCTCCACGGCAAGTTGGAGAATTAGTGATGAGTGAGGAGTGAGTGAGTGAGGGCTTTGCCTTTTCGAAACGAAACCTGCTTACTTTTGTAAGTAAGGTGCAATGAATGAGCCTGCCAAATTTAAGCCGTCTGCCTCCACGGCAAGTTGGAGAATTATGATGAGTTAGTGATGAGTGAGTGAGTGAGGGCTTTGCCTTTTCGAAACAAAACCTGCTTAACTTTTGTAAGAAGGTGCAATGAATCAGCCTGCCAATTTAAGCCGTCTGCCCCACGGAAGTTGGAGAATTAGTGATGAGTGAGTGAGTGAGTGAGTGAGGGCTTTGGCTTTTCGAAACAAACCTGCTTAATTTGTAAGTAAGTTGCAATGAATGAGCCCAAAATTTATTGTTAGAAAATGTAAGATATGTATGGGAAAAGCTTAATTTTTGGTTGATCAGCCTGCCAAATTTAAGCCGTCTGCCTCCACGGCAAGTTGGAGAATTAGTGATGAGTGAGGCAAGTTGGAGAATTAGTAGTGAGTGAGTGAGTTAGGGCTTTGCCTTTCGAAACGAAACCTGCTTAACTTTTGTAAGTAAGGTGCAATGAATGAGCCTGCCAATTTAAGCCGTCTGCTCCACGGCAAGTTGGAGAATTAGTGATGAGTGAGTGAGTGAGTGAGGTGGCCAGTTGGAGAGTAGTGATGAGTGGTGAGTGAGTGAGGGCTTTGCCTTTTCGAAACGAAAAATGCTTAACTTTTGTAAGTAAGGTGCAATGAATCAGCCTGCCAAATTAAGCCGTCTGCCTCCACGGCAAGTTGGAGAATTAGTGATGAGTGAGTGAGTGAGTGGGAGGGCTTTGCCTTTTCGAAACGAAACCTGCTTAACTTTGTTTAGTAAGTGCAATGAATGAGCCTGCCAAATTTAAGCGTCTGCCTCCACGGCAAGTTGGAGAATTAGTGATGAGTTAGTGATGAGTGAGTGAGGGAGTGAGTGAGGGCTTTGCTTTTTCGAAATGAAACCTGCTTAACTTTTGTAAGTAAGGGGCAATGAATCAGCCTGCCAAATTTAAGCCGTCTGCCACCACGGCAAGTTGGAGAATAGTGATGAGGGTGGAGGATGAGTGAGTGAGTGAGTGAGGGCTTTGCCTTTTCGAAACGAAACATGCTTAACTTTTGTAAGTAAGGTGCAATGAATCAGCCTGCCAAATTTAAGCCGTCTGCCACCACGGCAAGTTGGAGAATTAGTGATGAGTGAGTGAGTGAGTGAGTGAGGGCTTTGGCTTTTCGAAACGAAACCTGCTTAACTTTTGTAAGTAAGGTGCAATGATTAACTTTTGTAAGTAAGGTGCAATGAATGAGCCTGCCAAATTTAAGCCGTCTGCCTCCACGGCAAGTTGGAGAATTAGTGATGAGTGAGGCAAGTTGGAGAATTAGTGATGAGTGAGTGAGTGAGTGAGGGTGGCAAGTTGGAGAATTAGTGATGAGTGAGTGAGTGAGTGAGGGTGGCAAGTTGGAGAATTAGTGATGAGTGAGTGAGTGAGGGCTTTGCCTTTTCGAAACGAAACATGCTTAACTTTTTTAAGTAAGGTGCAATGAATCAGCCTGCCAAAAAGGCCAACCTTGCAGGTTCTTTGAGGCTTTGTGACCATGGCATGGGTTTATTACAATAGGAATTGATCTGTTCCAATGAGATGCTTAGTGGTTCAGATGGTACCACCCTTTGACCCATTTTGGCTAGATACAATAGCTGAACAGATGAAACAGGAACTATGGCTGGATACAATAGCTGATAGGTGGTAAAAGGAACAATGACTGGATACAATAGCTGGATAGATGGTAACAGGAACAACGGCTGGATACAATAGCTGGATAGATGATAACAGGACAATGGCTGGATACATAGCTGGTAGATGATAACAGGAACAATGGCTGGATACAATAATGGACTGATGAAACAGGAACATGGCTGGTACAATAGCTGGACAGATGAAACAGGAACATGGCTGGAACAATAGATGAACAGATGAAACAGGAACTATGGCTGGATACAATAGCTGGTAGGTGGTAACAGGAACAATGACTGGATACAATAGCTGGATAGATGATAACAGGAACAATGACTGGATAAAATAGCTGGGATGATGAAACTTGCTCCTCTGCGAGTGCCTATTTGAATTTTCACGACGATCGGCGTCCGGACGTGGTGACATCACAACGCCGACGTCCGGCCCCGCCGTCACCAGTCCCGGAACGGCAAGGGAGCGCGGCAGGTAAGATCCTTACAGTTCCCCCCCTTCCACAGGGGGCCTCAGGACCACTTGAAGCAGGTTTGTCAGGAAATCTTCTATGAAAGGTTTTGATTAACTGGGGTGCATCTAAATCAGAATGTTTGACCCAGACCTTATTCTGGTCCAAATCTTTTCAATGGACCAAATATTGAAGAGAATCCTGACGAATCTAGAATCCAAGACTTTCTCAACCTCAAATTCTTGTTACCATTGATCATTATAGGATCAGGTGACGAAGAGAGAGAAATCGATTCAGCACCACCAGCTTGATTAGAAAGACATTGAAAACATTAGGGATTCTCATGATGGTGGGCAATTGAAAGTCGTACTGCCGTAGGACCCACCATTCTAATATAGGAATGGGCCAATAAATTTAGGACCCAATTTAGGAGAAGGAACACGTAAATTAATGTGAGTTGATGATAACCAAACTTATCTCCCATTGAATATAATGAGAGGTTTACGTCTTGGTCTATCAGCGGCAGTCTTTTGTACAGGGCAGATTTTTCAAGTTTTTAGTAGCCTGCCAGATGGCTGACATTTCTGCTACTAGTGTGTTAGTTGCAGGAACTGGTCCGAAGAAAAAAAATCCTGTGGAACCCTTTGGGGTTTAAGCCAAAAACAAAAAAAGGAGATTTTCCTTGAAGAGTGGACAGCATTGTTATGGGCAAATTCTGCCATGGTAGAAGATCAGTCCAATTGTCTTGAGAATAAGAATAGTAACATCGAAGGAATTGTTCCAGACATTGTTGGTGCATTCTGCGGCTCCGTTAGAGTGAGGATGGTAAGCGGATGAGAATTGAAGTTTAATTCCAAGTAACTTGCAAAGTGCCCACCAGAATTTGGAGATGAATTGGGTTCCTCGATCTGACACTATTTCAACCGGCAATCCATGCAGGCGGAAAATATGAGAAATGAACAATTGAGCAAGTTCAGCAAGGAGGGCAACTTAGGAAGAGAACAAATGAGACATTTTGCTAAGCTTCTACAGTAACCCAGTTGACTGTATTTTTCTTAGAAAAAGGGAGTTCACAAATAAAGTCCATAGAGAGGTGAGTCCACGGTAGGGAAGGAATCGGCAAAGGTTAAAGAAGTCCACAAGAAGAGCATGAGAGGTTTTGGAAGTAGCACAAACGGAACAGGCGTGACAAAGTTCTTGACATCCGTTCTCATGGAGGGCCACCATACAGAATGATTAAGAAGATTAAAAGTCTTGTGGATGCCAGGGTGACCGGCCTGTTTGGAGTCATGAGTCAGTTGTATATTATTTCCGAAGGAGAGGGGAACAAAGGTCTTATTAGGAGGTAGGCAGCAGTAGCAGAATCCTGAGCAGATAGAATCCGATGCAAGGTGAGGGTAATAGTGGCTAGGATCTTGAAGAGGAATGATGGGACCTTTATCTTTTTCAGTAGAATCGGCTGCAAGAAATGACCTGGAGAGGGCGTCAGCTTTTTTATCTTGGAGCCAGGATGAAAGGAAATGATGAAATTGAAACGAGAGAGAACAGAGCCCAACGGGCTTGACAAGGATTCAATCTCTTAGGTTTTGGATGTATTCAAGATTTTTGTGATCGGTGAGGATGGTGATAGGGTGTACTGCCCCTTCCAGCAAGGGTCGCCATTCTTCTAGTGCGAGTTTGATAGCTAGAAGTTCTGATTTCCAATATCATAGTTTAGTTCATTGGGAAGAAATTTCTTAGAGAAAATGCACGTGTGTGAGTTTACCACTCTCGATTTGCCTTTGGGAAAGGACGGCACCTGCTCCAAATTAGAAGCGTCAACCTCGATGATGAATGGCAGACTAGGGTCAGGTGGCAGAAGTACTGGGGCTGAGAAAAAATAATTTTTTAACTTCTTGAAGGCTTCCAAGGTGGCCGGAGACCAGATTCTGGGTTTGCCTCCTTCCTGATAAGGGCTAAGATAGGACAATGATGGAAGAAACATTTTTAAAAATTGCCTATAATAATTGGCGAAACCAAGGAATCGTTGGATAGCCTTAGTGCCAATGGGAAGAGTCCATTGAGAATAGCTGAGACTTTGGTTGGATCCATCTCGAAGCCTTGAGCCGAAACCAGGTAGCCCAGAAAAGGTACTTGTGGGCATTCAAGAGACATTTCTCCAGTTTAGTGTACAGTGTGTTGGCTCGTATCGGGACAAGACTTGACGTACATGCAACGATGAGAAGAAAGATCTTGAGAGAAGATTAAGATGTCACCAAGTAAAACTACTACTGAATATCTAAGAAATCATGAAAAATGTCATTGACAGATTCTTGAAAACCGCTGGAGCATTACAGAGACCGAAGGGCATCACCAGATATTCATAATGTCCAGTTCTGGTATTGAAGGCCGTTTTCCACTCATCTCCTTCCTGGATGCGAATCAAATTAGGCTCCACGGAGATCAAGCTGGGAGAATCTTTAGCCCCTTTTAATTGGTCAAAGAATGAGAGGTAGAGGATAGCGGTTCTTGATAGTGATTTTATGAGGCCATGATAGTCGATGAATGGACGTAGGATAGGTCGACCTCGGGTGGAGAGGTACCGGTCAGCGAATCAATGGGACATCATAGGTCAGTGGGGAGGCAGAATTTCAGCAGATTTTTTGTCGAAGACATCCTTAAAGTCAAGGTACTGATGAGGCAGAAACTTAAGATTTTTGTTTTCACAGGAACAGAGGAACAAGAGATTTTGGATGGGAAAGACATCTGGAAAAGCAGGATGGACTCCAAGAGACAAGTTTGTTTGTTAGTCCAGTTTAGATGAGGTTATGAAGTCGGAGCCAAGGGAGTCCTAGAATGAGAGGGTCGTGGGGCTTTGTATAACCAGAAGGAAATTGATTCACGATGAAGACAACCAATTTGAAGAAGGTTTCTGCAGAAGAAATAAATTCTGTAGATAAGGTTGATCGTCAATAGCCACACTCGGAGGGGATGAGGTAGGGAAAATAATGGAATGCCTAGAAGGAAGCAAAGGTGGCATCAATAAAATTACCGGCTCTCCAAGTCAGGAAGGCTTGGGTAGGAGAAGGTTTGAGATTTGAAAATGAGGGTTGCTGGCAGAAACGATTTGAGAGAATTCTTGTGGAAAGGAGATTTGAATTTACCTAGAAAAGACTCCTTATTCAATCTAGGGTTGTCAGTTTCCCGGCTTGGAAGGGCAAACTTAAGCGAAGTGCCCCTGGGCGGCACAGTACAGGCAGAGCCCTGAGTCATTTAAGCAGAATTTTGTACCCCGCAGTCTGCATAAGTTCCTCGATGGCGGAGCAGTTGTCAAAGGCCGGTCCTTTGAGGATGAGGAACAAATTTGAAGACAGGATGGTTAATGGGCTTTCCGCTTGCCTTTCCCTGATACGAGTATACCACCCGTATACACATGGAATCATTTCTTCCAACATTGTAGGAAGTTCCGGGACACTAAGTCGTCCTTGATACGATCAGACAGGCCCTGCCAAAAGGCTGCTAACGGGCCTCATTGTTCCAGCAGTGTCTGCAGCCAAAGTCCGGAATTCAATTGCATACTCCCTACCGAACGGGAGCCTTGTCGCAATTGCATCAACCGGGAGGAAGCAGCAATAGTTCTGCCTGGAGCTTCAAACATTTTTCAGAAAGTTTCCAGAAATAAGGAGATGTCGTTAACCATCGGGTCATTTTCTCCCACAGGGGGGTGCCCAGGCCAAGGTTTTGCCTCCCAACAGGCAATGACATATCCGACTTTGGCACGGTCTGAGACAAATGGGAAGGTTGCAACTCAAAATGTATAAGGCATTGGTTAATGAACCCCCACAGGCTTGAGCGTCCCCTTCATACCGCACAGGAGGTGGTATTCGCGGCTCTCTATGGGGAACGGGTTCTCTGGGCAGAACAGGAGGAGCAGGACCGGGGATAACCGAGTCCAGAAATTGAGCTAGTTGATGCTGGTGCTCAAGGGCGTCCAAGCTGAGGGAAATAGTCTGAAGAGTCTTGCCAAACTAGCCGCAGCTTCCTCAGGTACTTCCATGGCCTATTCGTACTGTAATGATTGAGTCCCGAAGGGACGAAGTTCACTGTACCTTTAGGAGGAGGTCTACAGTAGGCCGGGTTAGCAACTAGCGGAGCACAGGTCACTGGAGACTATACATACTTCTCAATGGAGCCGTTACAATGAAGCAGGATACAATGGCAGTATACAACAGATGAAGCAGGAACAATGGCTGGATACAATAGCTGACAGATTAACAGGAATAATGGCAGGATACAATGCTGAACAGATGAAACAGAAACTATGGCTGGATACAATAGCTGGTAAGTGGTAACAGGAACAATGACTGGATACAAAGCTGGATAGATGGTAACAGGAACAAGGCTGGATACAATAGCTGGATAGATGATAACAGGAACAATGGCTGATACAATAGCTGGATAGATGATAACAGGAACAATGGCTGGATACAATAGCTGGACGATGAAACAGGAAACAATGGCTGGATACAATAGCTGACGATGAAACAGGAACAATGGCTGGATACAATAGATGAAGATGAAACAGGAACATGGCTGGATACAATAGCTGGATAGGTGGTAACAGGAACAATGACTGGATACAATAGCTATATAGATGGTAACAGGAACAACGGCTGATACATATCTGGATAGATGATAACAGAACAATGACTGGATACAATAGCTGGACTGATGAAACAGGAACAATGGCTGGATACAGAGGCTGAATTGAAGTAACGGAACGATGGCAGAAGACAGGGAGCCAGAACAAAGCAAAGCTGGACAAAGTTAAGGGAGCACTACAAGGCTGACAACCAGTCGTCGGTAGCGAGGACTACGAATAGGCACTCCTCCCTCTGTGAGTGCCTATTTGAATCTTCATGCCGGTGACGTCACCAGTCCCGGAATGGCAGGTAAGATCCTTACAGGGATGGGGAGGGATTGTCAATTGTAAATACCAGCAGAGCAGTGCTCGAGGGTTCTGGACAAACATATTGCACTGTATGCCATTTTATGCCCTTTATGACAAACCTTAAGAGGTTCAAATCCCATATAAAAATACACAAATGCCTAGGGTACCACAGGGAAATGCACTTCTGGCTGCTATGCTAATTCTAATAATAATAAGATCCCTTCTGTCTGTATTTAACAATGTAGAGTTCAGGCAGGAACAATAGGAGGTACACTCTAGAAGCCTTTGCCACAATGGGTAAGTAAATTTATAGAAGCAGAAAGAGGCACACCTTAATAGCAATCACACAATATTTCGGGGAGACTAAGCCCCCTTCCCACATCATCACAATTCAGAGGTAATTAAAATCTGACAAAGCCACAGTCTGCCCAATATATTGAACAATAGAGACAAGAGAAAGCCCTTCTTTGCCCTAATTTAAATGGCAAATGATTCCCATATTTATCCTGTCCCTACGTATATCTAACAAGAAATGTAAAGCAAACATACACTCCTAAACTGTAGGGGAGATACTGATTCCCCATGTATTTTAAATGGTGAGGGTATGGGGGAGAAGCCATGTACTCGGTGAAAAAGTACGGCTTAAGGTTGTAATTAGTGACGTGTTATCGCCATCTAACACCTCATGATCATGACCCAATTCTATCCCACACTGTCCACCCTCATTTACACAGGCATGATTAAATAAATTATTCATATACATCAGAAACATCTCTAATTAAAATTAGAAAGTAACTATAAAAAATTGCAGAAGAGAATAAAATAAATAAAATCCAATTCGATTGGCTGATGTGTGTGTGTGCCCAAATCTTGATATCAAATTTTGATAAACCAAAACAGAAAAATATACATTTACTCATTTGCTTTATTTTATTTTTTTTAAATTGCCCATTACTGATCCTATATTCTTATAACTATCACTGTACCATTTTCTTATAATTAATTTATTGCCAATCTGAAGCACATCTTTAATTTCAGTTGTTAATTTATTGAATCTGAAGCACATCTTTACATTTCAGTTGTCATTCACGTCATTCAAGTGTCTTAAACTCTTCTGCTGTGTGTGAAGTTTTGCTGTAGCTTATTTTAGCATATTGGTAATTCAAATTGCACAGTAAGAAATTTCCTTTCCAAGTGCTGGCTCATAGTGATTACTGAGCATGCCCTCATAGACAAGATTTCCGATTATTCAAGGAGGGGGTCCTAAGCAAACAATACTCAATTGAAGGTGCTTATATAGTTAATCAGAACCAGGAAGCAGTTGGGACCTGTCAGTGCTTCTGCGGTGGATCGAGTGAAAGGTAAGTTTCTTCCCTTCATTCCTGGCTCCACATGCATGACTGAAGAACGGAAGTAAGGCTTAGCTCCTTAACCTCCCGGTCTTCAATCAATGCATAAAGGAATAGTTCCTTTTGCAGTAAACTATTCCTTTAAGTACCTGTGGATCTCAGGTAAGGTGATTATAATTGTGCTTTATGACAAATCAGTTTCACATCCTTAAAAATATCTGTGTGATTCAATTAATAACATACATTCATCTCAAATCTTTTGTTTGTTAACTTCTTTTTGACATCTTTTGTTTTTCAAGGATTGGTTGTCAAAGGTTGTGGCTGAGCAAAAGCTGGTTGGAAGTTTGAACTAACTGGATTAGTCATTGCATTGACCATCATTCCTTTGGTTTATCATCACCTGCTGGAAGAGATACCAATGATAAAATATAATTATGCAGTTACATAAAAAGGAAATGCATCAAAGGAAGCTAAATATTAACTATTGTTTGTTAGATGATAGGTTGTTAGGTGTTAAAGAGAATGTACATTGGCAAATGCTTTAAGTAATTTGCAGAGAGTGCTATCCTGTGTACTTTGGCCATATTTTTCATTATTTTCTTGGATCATGTTATCAATTTATTACATTTTTGTGGTTGCAGCAATTGATTCCGTTTCTCCTGAAGTGGGCAGTGCGCTTGCGTTTATGGGATATGTCCATCAATCAGAAGGGTTTTGCATAATTGTTTATATAGCCCTTGCTCTATTTTTTAATAACATGCAGAATCAGTTAAATGCAACAATTGATTTGCAAATCCCATCTGTGATTTGACATTAACCCTTTCCCTTCTTCTGTAGTCATCAGAACTACATTATTTGATATTGTTTGTTGCAAGTAGCATGTTGATGTTAGATTGAACCAGTTTATCAGTAGTAAATAATATTATATATATATATAATATATATATATATATAAATAGAGAAGATACTCATATATTCACACTATATATTAGAAAGAAGAAACCTATCAGGTAGTATTGCATACCGCTGTGTTACATTCTCAAGCTTGAGAAAGGATTGTGAAAGATCTAAACATGTCACAATAAATAGAGTGGTTTGCAGTACTACCTGTGTGTAAGTGTCTTCTTTCTAATATATAGTGTGAATATGCTTTCATTACTGCAGCAGCGAGCAGTTGACACCGAGACATAAGAAACGGAACTTTGATGTGCTAAATATTTGAATATTTTGAATGAAGGACACAACTGTTGTTATAAGCAGAGCGGCATCTAGTTGCTTTTAAACTTCATTATTCAGACTCAGCTTTGCTGTGTGTGTTTCTGATCCCTTTGATCTCTAGATAGGTTTCAAATCATCTCCCTATGCTCTTTGGAATTATTTCTGGTGAAAATTTGGAAGCAGATATTCAAATACATCAATAGTGCTGTTACTTAGTGATCTGGAAGGCAATAATTTCGTTTCAGACTTTAATCCTTCCCTCTGAATCACAGATTGGTACACAAGGTAACTTACCCACCAACTCAAACAACTTTCTTCCATCTGTTGGCCAACTTATGTTAGCAGCTGGACCCAAATTAGGAAGTACTTTGTCACCAAGCATCAGTTCTCAGTACCGTACCTTGGCATCAAAACGTCTTTTGTTTCCAGCAATTATTTTTGCGGCATCTGCCTCTGCCAATTGGTAGCCTCCTTTAAGCTTGCTCGGAGAAAAGCCACATACTGATAATGCTCTTGACATCCTATCGAATCAGTGGATACCCCCACATGGATCTCAATTGGGAGTTGAACTTCTCTCCGAACATGAAAAATTGGGGAAAACCCAGTTGAATCATGATTTTTGCAATGTATGCATGAACCACTAACCCACATGGCGACTCCAAGATTGGTAGCCGTAGCTTAGAGGGTACCCAACATATCCAAGAGAGTGCGATTGAAGCATTCAGGAAGAGCACCCCCCTCAGTATGATATGGAGTAGTATGACTTTTTTCAACATTCAGTAGACTTAACAAGTCTCTCCCTTGGTCTGAGTGAATCGGTTGGAATCCCATAATGTACAAAGAACTTCTCCATAACATTTTGCTACAGTCACAGCTTTCTGATCTTTAGTGGGATAAGCTTGGCATAACAGTATCGTCACAAGCAGAGCATTGCCAATCCCACTAGTGTCATTATCAATGCACAAAAAGTATTTGCATACAATCCATAGGCCAGTTTTTCAAATGTTCCACTATTATAGCCTTAGTTTGCAGGGTATTTCTTTGCAAACAGGCTACGCGGCTATGCATCCCTGCAATAGTCAACCAATGTTTCCCTCACCCTGGGCCAGAAAAAAGGATCCTGCACTAGGCCATATGTTTTTTCAGTTCCTAAATGTCCATGTTTATCTGTAAACTTCTCAAAACAGCTTTTCTGTAAACTTGGGGAAGCACCAATTGCCCCCTCCCTGGATGATCATGAAATAGATGAACCCTATAAAGGAGCCACTGATAACTTTAAATTTTCCCCATTCTTTTAGGGAAAAGGTACTTTCCTTTGGTATAGTTTTCCTCATATAATTTGGATCTCTTTTAACAACAGATTCCCTGACAAGACAAATCACAGGATCCCATTTTTTAACTATATCATGTCTTGCATTCTTAAGTCCTCGTGTACCCTGGTGCTGGAGTGCAATACATAGTAGGAACTCGTCCCTCCAGGGAGTCCACCAGCCGTAACCAAGAACGCTATACAATCTCCCTGCACAGCTGCTGTAGCACAAAGAACAGCCACTGCTGACCTAGAAGTTCTTCCCACTCACTTCTTCCTGCTAGGATGTTGACAAGGGTGTCTTGAAGGGCACCTGCTCCTATGTTCTTTGGGCCTGGCTTGTATTTTAAAGAAACTGGAAATTGGAATTTAAACAAAGCAGCCAACCACCGATGCCCTGCAGCATCTAATTGGTGGTTAAAATATATGTTAAAGGATTATTATCATTCTTACCTCAAATTAGGCCCCATAAAGATATCGTGTAGCTTTTCAGTGACAGCCGATATTAAGGCCAAATATTCTAGTTTGTGTACAGGATAATTTCTTTTAGTTGGGCTGAGACCTCGGCTGACATATGCAACCGGTTTTAAACCTCCAGGATATTCTTGATGAATGACACCTCCCGACTTTTTGTAACTAGCATCTATATGTAAAACATAAGGCTTTTGTGGTCAGCATAGTCAAGTACAGGTGCTTCTGTTGAATTTTTGCGTTATTTCTAGCTTTCTCACAAGCAGAGGTCCATTTACCTTTAAAGAGAGTATTCGTTGTGTTCTTTAATATTTCCCCTTTCAACAGTCTATTAGGATAGGCAATTTTAGAGTAACCCTCAATAAACCTCCGATAATAACTACAAAATCACCAAGAGATCTCATCTCAGTTAGATTGCTTGGGCGTGGCCAATTAAGCAGAGCTGCTACCTTTTTTGGGTTAGTGGCAATGCCCTCGCCAGATACAATGTGTCCCACAAAAGCACAGATTTGCAGGCAAACTTACAATTGTCAATTGAGCGTTTCAGGCCTTCCTTTTGAAGACGCTCAAGCACACTGAACATCTTTTATCATGCTCCTCCATGGTAGAGCCGAAAAGAATAATGTCATCAAGGTAAACTATGCAGTTCCTTGGATTTAGGTCTCCCTGGACATTTTCCATAAGGCGCTGAAAGGTAGATGGAGCCCTGCTTATTTCCTAGCGCATTTGTGTAAATTGGTATGCCCAATGGGCAAATAAAAGCTGTCTTTCCTGACCTCCTGCAGACTTGGAATTTGGTAATATTCAGATCATAAGTCCGTCACTGAGAACCAGCACTGCCATGCTACGCCTCATCAATACATGGCAGTGTGTACTGATCAGGAATGGTGCGCTTGTTAAGTATTCTATAGTCCACAATAAGCAAACACATCCATTTTTTTTTGGACATACCCATAGGTGAAGCATAAGGACTTCGTGGTTCACAAAAACCTGTTAGTCCTCAGACATCATCAAGATCTTTGGATGGTATTCGCTGAGAACTTTCTCTAAAAGAGTGCTGTCTTTTAATCGTACAAATTAAAATTAGCTGAGTCTCTGACACTCCCAATTGACATTTACCCTTAGTCTAAAATTCCACAGGGTAGCAGTGGGCTACTGTCTGCCAGGCTGGAATTACTACTGAATGAGAGGTGATGTTTTTTACACTGGTCCCAGGGCATTTGTTACGGTAGTCCTTCCTCCCCGGAACTATCTCCAAGCCATTCTTTGAAGCCTCTTTAGGTCAGTTTCTAACAGAAAGAAACAGACAGGTACAATCTCCACATAGACCCAGAGGATTTGCACTCCCCCTACTGACGCAAGGGTTTCCAACACACCCCCCCAGGAGCAAATGTCTGGCAAATCTCCTGCAACTCTGAGCTACTGGCAATACAGTCAGGGGGTACCTTCTCTCGGCTGTAAAAACTTAATGAAGGCTTTCTCAACAGCTTTCACATTAGAGCCAACAATCATAGTGTAGCCTTTTTTTCACCTGGAGGGGGGCTCACATAAGCAATGACTTTAAGCAGGGTATCATTGTCTCCAACTAATCCAGGAATGTGTAGTTGTACTTCCATTCAAACCATCCATGTAGACAGGACCTTTCCCCACATCAAACACACAGGCTACAGTGGAATATGACTGAGGAATTGCTGGTAGAAAGGCCTGTGAATAAAAGTCAATTGAAAGCCTGCGTCGACAGTGCAGTGGTGGGTATGCTGTTTACAAGCAAGTTAAAGTGCATCTACACCCCACACCAGGGAGAAACCACAGCCTGTGAGGACCCCAGCATTTTCTTGATAACTGCCCCATCTCACTTTCAGTGTGTAGCGTTAGCATGTACTTTACATTGATGGACCGGATGCGCAGTCTCCCACAATGGAAGACTCCAGAAAGGCAGTGGAGCAGGTATAATCAGGGGGTTGATACTTTATATTTCATAGAAGCATCTGACCTCCTTTTGCTGTTGTTTTGTGAGTTTTAACTAGAGCATTTCTCAGTTTTATTGGGAATGCAACATATTATTTTTTTACAAAATCTTCTAGAAGCACAGAGTTCTGGTGATTACTGCGTCTGGAATCCTTCATGTATGTTTGAAAGCATGACACTGTTACATAGCAAAGATGTGTAGATTCCAAAAATATATATAGTTTGGTGGGGGGTTATAACTATATTCGAGGCTGTTTCCTTTGAAAAAGAGTAGGCTGCTCAAATTGCAGAGCACTTTCTTTTCTTGTAAAAAATTTTAATTAGTTGGTGGCCATGTCTCTGGGTGCACCCATGCATATTGCACCACCGTTTCATTTGGACATTTGGGAAATCAATATTTGGTAAGTTTTTTTTCATAACTTGGAGTTTTGGCAGGTTTTTAACTTTGAAACTGTTTTTCCTTTATTTTTTCAGAAAATCTGCTAAAAGTGCAAAATTCGACGAAGATCTCTTTCCACACCATTGGTGGTATGCATAAAAGAATGGCACCATTGCGTAGCTGATGGTGTGTAGATTCCACATCCGCGTGTGTAACCAGGCATTTGGCATACCATTAGATTCAGGACATTTGGGAGTATTATATTTGGTAAATTTTTTTTTACATTCCATGGGGGTATTGCCATGATATCTACCTTTGAAAGTGTTTTATTTGTCCATTTTTCAGAAAAGCTGCTAAAAGTGCAAACTTCTATGAAAACTGGCCCACACCAATGGTGGTATGAATGAATAACTACAGTGTTAAGTAGCTGAACGGCCCACACGCTCGTTCGGAAACGAAGGTACACACAATATTGATAAAGCCCCGATACCGTCAGATCCGATGGTTTGAGGCTTTATCGTTACTGTGTGTACCCAGCTTAAGTTCTTACATCCTGGTGGGCTCAATAGGGAATATGATTTATATCATTTTTTGTACAATGCAAGTGGCTCTAAACCATGCCAGTCACATATGATTGAATATTATGTGATTGTATTATTATTTAAAGGGCATGTCACCCCCAAAACACTAATTCCCCCCACTACTGGCCCCACTATGTAGTAAATAAAAATCCTTACCTCCAGGGTTGCCAACCTATTTTGAAAAAATTTATGGACAAGCTGGCAAAAATTCCTGGACACCCGTGATTTTTCAAGGACGTGAGGCTAGTAGCGTACCCAACCACTCCCCCTTTTAATGATTATCCTACAGAATGACTTAAATGACTGAGTTAAATGGTATCAGACACTTGTTTTGAACAGGAGAGCTGACAGAAACTGGGTTTTGAACAGGGGTGCGAACAGACACTGGGTTTTTAACAGGAGGGTGGACAGACACTGGTTTTGAACAGAGAGCTGACAGTCACTGGGTTGTGAACAGGAGGGTTGACAGACACTGGCAGACACAGGGTTTTGAACAGAAGGACTGACAGACACTGGGTTTGAACAGGAGTGTTGACAGGCACTGGGTTTTGAACAGGAGAGCTGACAGACACTGGTTATTGAACAGGAGGACTGAGAGACACTGGTTATTGAACTGGAGAACTGACAAGACACTATTTTTTGAACATGAGGACTGACACACTGGTTATTGAACAGGAGGACTGACAGACACTGGTTATTGAACAGAAGGACTGACAAACACTGGTTATTGAACAGGATGACTGACAGCACACTGGTTTTGAACAGGAGGGCTGACAGCACTGGTTTTGAACAGGAGGGCTGACAATACTGGTTTGAACAGGAGGGCTAGGCTGGTTTGAACAGGAGGGCTGACAGACACTGGTTTTGAACAGGAGGGCTGACGACACTGGTTTTGAACAGGAGGCTGACAGACACTGGTTTTGAACAGGAGGGCTGACAGACACTGGTTTTGAACAGGAGGGCTGACAGACACTGGTTTTGAACAGGAGGGCTGACGACACTGTTTTGAACAGGAGGCTGAGACCTGGTTTTGACAGGAGGTTGACAGACCTGGTTTTGAACAGGAGGCTGACAGACACGGTTTTGAACAGGAGGGCTGAGACACTGGTTTTGAACAGAGGCCTGACAGACACTGGCTGGAGGGCAGATTTACTACACTGATTATGTTTAACCTTATACTTTATAGACTGTTGCTAGTTCATACATTGTAGATCTTTAGTTGGCCGATAGATGGGCATTATATTTAATATATACCAGATGGAAAAATTCCAGGAGTGGCAGTTACAACTGGAATTAACTTTTTTATATTTTTTTTCTATTGAGGTCTATGGAACTGACTATTTATTAATTTCCCCCACAACCCTGTCCTATACAGCAGTGTGCTTCCCCAGCACCAGCACAGCAGTCAACTGTTGCAACTACATTTCCCAAAATGCATCAGGCAGGTGTTCTGTTGCAGCTCAACCACCTTAGTTGTGGTGTTGCCTCTTGAGTCCTGCCTGTCCCCTCAGTAAGTTAACTCACGCTTTAGGAAGCAGAAGTGGCTTCTCTGGTATGGTAGGTCCTTGTTGCTGCTGAAAAGTTGAGACCAGGGTCCGGACGGGGATCTCTCTCTGTCTACATGAGGTCTCAAAACGGCTCTGCCCCCAAACACCCGGGAACAAATAAAGGAACAGGAAATGTATGCAGGGGAGGAGTTATCGGCTTTCCTTCTTTCTGCTGCTAGTGCAGTGAGTCGCAGCTTCCTGGTTCGTTCCTCGGCTATTAAAGCTACAGTACCGACAGAAACTCTTGATTTTTAACGGACAGCCATTAAAAATCACGGACTTTACAGACAGACTCTATTTTATGCCCATTTTTACGGACTGTCCGTGAATTTACGGACGTTGGCAACCCTGCTTTCTCACATCCCAGCTCCATATGGTTTCTCCTGTAATTCCCCCCACAATCCCAAAAACTGCCCACCAGGAGGATAGCACAGTCCATATAGACTCTGCCTCCTGTCTCCCCTCCAGGAGAAGTTTGGCATGCGCACTGCAGCCATTCTCCCCCCCCTCTCCCTCCCATTTTGGACTCCCTCCCCTCCTCCCATCCCTATAATATTCTATAGAGCTTCGTCCCCCACCCCGACTGCTATATTTTTATTTCCAGTAACTCTCCCCAAACATTACTTACCTTCCCTCTTTCCTCCGCCGTGCAGACCTACCAGGCAGCCGCGTCAGTGATTGGCTGCCTCTCAGCCAATCACAGACGTGGCTGATGGTCCCACCCGTCTGCTTGAAGTTTCACGCAAGCAGAGGGCCGGGAAGTGCGCGGAGGAAAGAGGGAAGGTAAGTAATGTTTGGGGAAGTTTCTGAAAAATAAAATACAGCGGTTGGGGGACGAAGCTCTACAGAGTATTAAAGTTGTGAGAAGAGTGGACATACCCTTTAATAGTAATGGGGGTTTTACATAGGGGAACATGTATATTATACCTGTGTGGGTTGTGCTCATGATAAAAAAAAGTATTTTTTGGGTAGAAAAATGTTAACAGGGTAACTCTTTTGAAATAAAAAATAACAAAAGTGGTATAAAGGTTATACCTATTGGCTACTAAGATAATCATAGCAAGCTTTTAGAACATTCTAGGTTCTTTTTCAAGGTGATTACAATAAAGCTGTGGTATTCTCTGATATATATATAACAATCAGCTCATAGTTCAAATAACCAGAAAAAAAAATCGTGTGGAAGGTGTTAAGTCAAAAAAGGGGTCTGCAAGGGACAAAGTTACTGGCTAGTGAAGTAAAAGGAATTCCATGTGGTTAACTGGCATTGTGCCTCTACAGATGTTTGTATTACTGGCTTGGTGCAGAACCAGGTTTCTTCCCTGCTCCAGAGAGTTAAAGTTTTCATTAATTTGTAATACCTTCCTTTCATTCTCTGTTTTAAAGTTTTCCTTACGATTAGTACACTGTAAAACAAGTTCGTGTAATTGGAAGCAGCAGCTTTAAATAATCATTTCCCCTTGTTTTTTCACCCACTAGGTACAGAACTGTAGAGAACTGTAGAAATTATAGGACTAACATTGGTTGGACCTATGGTTTGGACCTAACAAAAATAACTTTCCTGTGAGTGGAAACGTGTACCTTGTTTCAAAGGACCTGGTCTTAAGGACATGAGAAAAGAAGGACATTGAAACAAGAAGGGCAATTAAACAAGGTTGGTGTGTCACTGTGCTGTTATTGTGTAATAGAAGGGACAGTTTGTCAGTACCATGCAATGTGCATCCTGCCATATGTATAGGAACCTGGAGTAGACATTCCAGGGGACCTATGTCTGTGTCAGGTGTGAGTGGGTTGCCCGTTTGGAAGCTGAGGTGGAGAGTCTAAGGGGGCAGCTTGCAGCATTGCAAGGATTGACAAATCTGGGGGGGTATCAGGCACTGGCTGGGGCCAGTATAGAGGTGGGTGGAAGTGGGACAGGGAAGGTTGAGGGGGGAGGTAGTTTTGTTAGGTTACTAGGGGAAGTGGGTGACGGAAGGGTAGGGTTGCTTCTTCCCAGCTTGCCCATCCCAACAGATTTGCCGCCTAGGTGATGAAGTGGAGGAGGACAGTTCGGAATTAGCATGTATGAGCGGGCTAATCCCTTAAGCACCCAGGGGACTGCCACCTCTAATACAAGGGAGGATGAATTTAGGATCAGGAAGCTAGGCAGGTGTAGTGGTAGGGGATTCCATTATAAGGAAGGTAGATAGGGTAATCTGTCGCCAAGACCCTACATGCTGAACTGTGTGCTTCCTGCCTGGTGCTAGGGTTCGGCATGTGGTGGATCATGTAGACAGATTATTGGGAGGGGGGGCAGTGTGACCAGGCGGTCTTGTTCACATTGGTGCCAATGACAGAGTTCCTTAAACATGATTCTGAGAGCCAGGGGCCAAGTTAAAAGCAAAGACATCCAGGGGAGTCTTTTAGAATACTACTGCAGCCACGTGCTACGTTAGGGAGACAGTGGGAGCTTAGAGCATTAATCATTGCTAAAAGTGGTGTGTAAGGAAGAAGGGTTTGGTTTTATAGACAACTGGCAGACTTTGCTGTCGGCTACAGGCTCTTTAGTAGGGATGGGTTGCACCTCACTGATGGCGATGCTGTTTTTGATGCTGTAGATGGCTAGAGGGTTGGAGGAGATTTTAAACTAGGTTGGGGGGTTATTATCAATCTCACTGGGATAGATAACCCGGAGGAAAGCAGGGTGTAGATTGGCCAGTGGTGGGTGGAAAAGGTGGTTTTAGCATAGGGGTTAGGTGCATGTGTATTAAAGTGTAAGAAAAATTACAGGATCATAATCTAAAAGTATGTTTGCAAATGCGAGAAGCCTGGCTGACAAAATGGGTGAATTGTAGATAATGGCGTTGAATGAAAAGTATGATGTAATGGTATAGCAGAAACGTGGTTGAACAGTTCTCACGACTGGGCTGTAAATTTAAAAGGTTACACCCTGTTTAGGCAAACAGAGAAAAAGAAAGGAGGAGAGTATATGTTTATGTTAAAAAAGAATTGAAGCCAAATTTAAAGAAGAGATAACTGGTGATATGGATGTTAAAGTGGAGGCAATATGGGTGGAATTAGGAAACAGGAAAGGGGGTAATGTCATGTTGATGTCTGCTATAAGCTGCAAATGCTAGCAGGGAGGGATGAGTTAGCTTCATATGCAGTTGGGAAGGGCTGCAAATTTGGGGAGTGTACTCATTATGGGGTACATTAATTACCCTGACATTAATTGGGGGAGTGGAACTGCCAACACAGAAAAGACGATGAGTTCCTGAATTTGCTGCAGGACATTTTCTCACAGGTGGTTGAAGTTCTGACTAGAAAAGGAGCTTTGTTGGCTCTGGTAATATCTAATTGTGGAGTGTATTATAGATATAAAGGTAACTGGAGGCTTAGGTATTAGTGACCATGAAAAGTGTCGTTTAGTGTATGTTATTAAAGGAAAAGTGTGCTGGGTTAGCAAAGACTTTTAATTTCCGGAAATCAAATTTTCCCAGGTTAAAGTAGCTCTTCAGAATGTTAACTGCGATAAGATATTATCAGGTAGAGGTACTGAACAGAAGTGACTGTGTTAAAGGGGATTTTAAGCCATTTCACATCTAAATTTATACCCTTGGGAATAAATGTAAAAGAAAGAAATCCGCGCTCATGTGGCTGAATTCTGATGTAAAGAGGCAAATGGAAAGGAAAAAGGCATTTAAACCTTTAAGTCAGAGGGAATGGAAAGGGCCTTTAGGGATTATAAAAACTGTAACAAGAAGTGTAAGAAAGCAATCAAACTAGCTAAAATTAATAATGTAGTTAGGATAGCTTCACTAAGCCAATTTTTGTAAAAGTATATCAATAGTAAGAAATGAGGACTGAAAATGTGGCACCATTAATTAATGAGGATAAGTTAATTTTTCCTCTGTATACACTATAGAAGATCCAAGTACATATATCATAGAGTATAGTAGCATAATGGTATAAAAATGCAAGTGCACTTTGGTTAACCGAGGATATAGTACAGAAACAACTAAATAAGGTTAATATTAATAAATCTCCTGGACCGGATAAAATACATCCTGGGTCCTTAGGGAGCTAAGTTCAGTTTTATCTAGGCCATTGTTTTCTTATTTTTGCAGATACCCTCATGTCCAGATGTGTGCCTCTTGATGGAAAAAGGCTGATGTTGTTCCAATATTTAAAAGGGTAGTCATTCACAGCCAGGTAGTTACAGACCTGTAAGTTTAACTTCAGTGGTGGGGATATAACTGAAAAGGTTAATAAGGGAATATATTCTAGAGTTTTGTTTCAAGCCTGACATTATAAGGAGTAACCAGCATGGATTTAGGAGAATAGATCTTGTCAAACTAACTAGCTTGGCTTTTATGAGGACGTAAGTAGAAATTTGGACTCTGGCATAGCAGTAGATGTAGCTTACTTGATTTTGCAAAGGCTTTTGATACAGTCCCCATAGGTAATAATATATAAGCTAAGGTCTGTTGGGCTGGGGAGGCACATTTGTAGATGGATAGAAAATTGGTTAATGAATAGGATGCAGAGAGCAGTTTTAATGGGGCTTCATCATTATGGACTAAGTGCAAGTGGGGTGCCACAGGCTTCTGTGTTGGGGATGCTTCTATTTAATCTGTTTTTTAATGATTTGGAAGTGGGTATGTCAGCAAGGTTTCTGTGGTTGCTGACAACACAAAACTTTGTCGACCATTAAAAACTTCAGAGAATTTGCAATTGTTGCAGGGGGATCTAGATAGATTATCACATTGGCTGCTAAGTGGCAGATGCGATTGAATGTTGATAAATGTAAGGTGATGCATTTTGGACTTAAAAATCCTTGTGCTATTTATGCTATAAATGGCTCTGTGTTAAGTGAATCCCGGTTGGAAAGGATCTTGGCATTTTGGTGGATAACAAACTTAAAGGTAGCAAGCAGTGCCAGGCGGCAACAGCCAGAGCAAGCATGTTATTGTCTTGTATAAGAGAGGTTATGTTCAGGGAGGAAAATATTATTCTCCCTCTTACAAGCTTGGTAAGGCCTCATTTGGAATATGCATGCAATTTTGGAATCCTGTGCACAAGACATCTTTGAAATGGAAAGGGTTCAGAGAAGGGCAACTAAATTAATAAGGGCATTGGGGGAGCTTGAATATGAAGAGAGACTGGAAAGTTACAATTATGTACGCTGGAGAAAAGGCGCTTGCGTGGGGATATGATTACTGTGTATAAATACATTAACGGGCCATCCAATAAACTATCTGGGGCATTGTTCACCAATAGGACAGTCAGAGGACACGTGGAAATCACTTTAGACTTGAGAAAAAAGGTTAAGGCTTCAGGTTCGGAAAGGGTTTTTCACTGTGAAACAGTAAAGCAATGGAACTGTCTTCCAGTGGACGTTGTTTTTCAGGTTCATTGGTCAGTTTAAAAAAAGCTGGATGAGTTTCTGCAAACAGAATGTTGAAAGTTACTGGTATTGATACACTAGCAAAATACCCGCCTTCGCACGGAGATGTATTGAAATAACGTTTTTAGTAAGAAAGCTAAGGTATCAAATTGCTGTAATCACTCGGCCCTTGATATTTAAAGAAAGACAATTCAATAAGCTTTACGATAATGCACACCCATTAACTTAATTTAATATTATATTTTTTATTCAACTATGAAATTTGGTGAAGTAAGTTTTGTAAGTAAGGTGCATGAATGAGCCGCCAAATTTAAGCCGTCGGCCTCCACGGCAAGTTGGAGAATTAGTGATGAGTGAGTGAGTGAGGGCTTTGCCTTTTCGAAACAAAACCTGCTTAACTTTTGAAGTAAGTGCAATGAATGAGCCTGCCAAATTTAAGCCGTCTGCCTCCACGGCAAATTGGAGAATTAGTGATGATGAGTGAGTGAGTGGTGAGGGCTTTGCCTTTTCGAAACGAAACCTGCTTAACTTTTTTAAGCAAGTGCAAGAATGAGCCTGCCAAATTAACCGTCTGCCTCCACGGCAAGTTGGAGAATTAGTGATGAGTTAGTGATGAGTGAGTGAGTGAGTGAGTGAGGGCTTTGCCTTTCGAAACGAAACCTGCTTAACTTTTGTAAGCAAGGTGCAATGAATGAGCCTGCCAAATTTAAGCAGTCTGCCTCCACGGCAAGTGGAGAATTAGTGAGGATGAGTGAGTGAGTGAGGGAGGGCTTTGCCTTTTCGAAACGAAACCTGCTTAACTTTTGTAAGCAAGTTGCATTGAATGAGCCTGCCAAATTTAAGCCGTCTGCCTCCACGCAAGTTGGAGAATTAGTAGAAGTTAGTGATGAGTGAGTGAGTGAGTGAGTGGGGCTTTGCCTTTTCAAACAAAACCTGCTTAACTTTTGTAAGTAAGGTGCAATGAATGAGCTGCCAAATTTAAGCCGTGCCTCCACGGCAATTGTGGAGAATTATGATGAGGCAAGTTGGAAATTGTGATGAGTGATGAGTGAGTGAGGGTGGCAAGTTGGAGAATTAGTGATGAGTGAGTGAGTGAGTGAGGGCTTTGCCTTTTCGAAACGAAACTGCTTAACTTTTGTAAGTAGGTGCATGAATCAGCCTGCCAAATTTAAGCCGTCTGCCTCCACGCAAGTTGGAGAATTAGTGATGAGTGAGTGAGTGTGAGTAGCTTTGCCTTTTCGAAACGAAACCTGCTTACTTTTGTAAGTAAGGTGCAATGAATGAGCCTGCCAAATTTAAGCCGTCTGCCTCCACGGCAAGTTGGAGAATTAATGATGAGTTAGTGATGAGTGAGTGAGTGAGGGCTTTGCCTTTTCGAAACAAACCTGCTTAACTTTTGTAAGTAAGGTGCAATGAATCAGCCTGCCAAATTTAAGCCGTCTGCCGCCACGGCAAGTTGGAGAATTAGTGATGAGTGAGTGAGTGAGTGAGTGAGGGCTTTGGCTTTTCGAAACAAACCTGCTTAACTTTTGTAAGTAAGTTGCAATGAATGAGCCTGCCAAATTTAGCCGTCTCCTCCACGGCAAGTTGGAGAATTAGTGATAGTGAGGCAAGTTGGAGAATTGTAGTGAGTGAGTGAGTTAGGGCTTTGCCTTTTCGAAACGAAACCTGCTTAACTTTTGTAAGTAAGGTGCATGAAATGAGCCTGCCAATTTAAGCCGTCTGCCTCCACGGCAAGTTGAGAATTAGTGATGAGTGATGATGAGTGAGGTGGCTTGGAGAATTAGTGATGAGTGTGAGTGAAGGGCTTTGCCTTTTCGAAACGAAACATGCTTAACTTTTGTAAGTAAGGTGCAATGAATCAGCCTGCCAAATTTAAGCCGTCTGCTCCACGGCAAGTTGGAGAATTAGTGATGAGTGAGTGAGTGAGTGAGGGCTTTGCCTTTCGAAACGAAACCTGCTTAACTTTTGTAAGTAAATAAGGTGCAATGAATGAGCCTGCCAAATTTAAGCCGTCTGCCTCCACGGCAAGTTGGAGAATTAGTGATGAGTGAGTGAGTGAGTGAGGGTGGCAAGTTGGAGAATTAGTGATGAGTGAGTGAGTGAGTGAGGGCTTTGCCTTTTCGAAACGAAACATGCTTAACTTTTGTAAGTAAGGTGCAATGAATGAGCCTGCCAAATTTAGCAGTTTCTTTTCGAAAAGGCAAAGCCCTCACTCACTCACTCACTCATCACTAACTCATCACTATTCTCAACTTGCCGTGGAGGCAGACGGCTTAAATTTGGCAGCCTCATTCATTGCACCTTACTTACAAAAGTTAAGCAGGTTTCGTTTCGAAAAGGCAAAGCCCTCACTACTCACTCACTACTATTCTCCAACTTACCTCACTCATCACTAATTCTCCAACTTGCCGTGGAGGCAGACGGCTTAAATTTGGCAGGCTCATTCATTGCACCTTACTACAAAAGTTAAGCAGGTTTCGTTTCGAAAACCAAAGCCCTCACTCAACTCACTCACCCTCATCACTAATTCTCCAACTTGCCGTGGTGGCAGACGGCTTAAATTTGGCAGGCTGATTCATTGCCACCTTACTTACAAAAGTTAAGCAGGTTTCATTTCGAAAAAGCAAAGCCCTCACTCACTCCTCACTCACTCATCACACTAACTCATCACTAATTCTCCAACTTGCCGTGGAGGCAGACGCTTAAATTTGGCAGGCTCATTCATTGCACTTACTAAACAAAGTTAAGCAGGTTTCGTTTCGAAAGGCAAAGCCCTCCCACTCACTCACTCACTCATCACTAATTCTCCAACTTGCCGTGGAGGCAGACGGCTTAATTTTGGCAGGCTGATTCATTGCACCTTACTTACAAAAGTTAAGCATTTTTCGTTTCGAAAAGGCAAAGCCCTCACTCACTCACCACTCATCACTATCTCCAACTGGCCACCTCACTCACTCACTCACTCATCACTAATTCTCCAACTTGCCGTGGAGCAGACGGCTTAAATTGGCAGGCTCATTCATTGCACCTTACTTACAAAAGTTAAGCAGGTTTCGTTTCGAAAGGCAAAGCCCTAACTCACTCACTCACTACTAATTCTCCAACTTGCCTCACTCATCACTAATTCTCCAACTTGCCGTGGAGGCAGACGGCTTAAATTGGCAGGTGATCAACCAAAATTATTCATCATTCTACATTTCTAACTCTACATTCAACACAAATTAAGCAGGTTTGTTTCGAAAAGCCAAAGCCCTCACTCACTCACTCACTCACTCATCACTAATTCTCCAACTTCCGTGGCGGCAGACGGCTTAAATTTGGCAGGCTGATTCATTGCACCTTACTTACAAAAGTTAAGCAGGTTTTGTTTCGAAAAGGCAAAGCCCTCACTCACTCACTCATCACTAACTCATCATTAATTCTCCAACTTGCCGTGGAGGCAGACGGCTTAAATTTGGCAGGCTCATTCATTGCACCTTACTTACAAAAGTAAAGCAGGTTTCGTTTCGAAAAGGCAAAGCCCTCACTCACTCACTCACTCATCACTAATTCTCCAACTTGCCGTGGAGGCAGACGGCTTAAATTTGGCAGGCTGATTCATTGCACCTTACTTACAAAAGTTAAGCATGTTTCGTTTCGAAAAGGCAAAGCCCTCACTCACTCACTCACTCATCACTAATTCTCCAACTTGCCACCCTCACTCACTCACTCACTCATCACTAATTCTCCAACTTGCCTCACTCATCACTAATCTCCAACTTGCCGTGGAGGCAGACGGCTTAAATTTGGCAGGCTCATTCATTGCACCTTACTTACAAAAGTTAAGCAGGTTTTGTTTTGAAAAGGCAAAGCCCTCACTCACTCACTCACTCACTCATCACTAACTCATCACTAATTCTCCAACTTGCCGTGGAGGCAGACGGCTTAAATTTGGCAGGCTCATTCAATGCACCTTGCTTACAAAAGTTAAGCAGGTTTCGTTTCGAAAAGGCAAACCCTCACTCACTCACTCACTCACTCATCACTAATTCTCCAACTTGCCGTGGAGGCAGACTGCTTAAATTTGGCAGGCTCATTCATTGCACCTTGCTTACAAAGTTAAGCAGGTTTCGTTTCGAAAAGGCAAAGCCCTCACCTCACTCACTCACTCATCACTAACTCATCACTAATTTCTCAACTTGCCGTGGAGGCAGACGGCTTAAATTGGCGGCTCATTCATTGCACCTTGCTTACAAAAGTTAAGCAGGTTTCGTTTCGAAAAGGCAAAGCCCTCACTCACTCACTCACTCACTCATCACTAATTCTCCAATTTGCCGTGGAGGCAGCGGCTTAAATTTGGCAGGCTCATTCATTGCACCTTACTTACAAGTTAAGCAGGTTTTGTTTCGAAAAGGCAAAGCCCTCACTCACTCACTCCACTAATTCTCCAACTTGCCGTGGAGGCAGACGGCTTAAATTTGGCAGGCTCATCATTCATTGCACCTTACTTACAAAACTTACTTCACCAAAATTCATAGTTGAATAAAAAATATAATATTAAATTAAAGTTAGGTGTTGCATTATCGTAAAGCTTATTGAATTGTCTTTCTTTAATATATCAAGGGCCAGTGATTACAGCAATCTTGATACCTTATTGCTTTCTTACTAAAAACGTTATTTCAATACATCTCCGCTGCGAAGCGCGGGTATTTTGCTAGGTGTATCAATCCCAGTAACTTTCAACATTCCTTGTTTGCAGAAACTCATCCAGCTTTTTTTTTAAACTGACCAATGAACCTGCCATAAAACACGTCCACTGGAAGCAGTTCCATTGCTTTACTGTTCCACATGAAAACCCTTTCCGAACCTGAAGCCTTAACCTTTTTTCTTCAAGTCTAAAGTGATTTCCACGTGTCCTCTGACTGTGTCCTATTGGTGACAATGCCCCAGATAGTTTTATGGATGGCCCGTTAATGTATTTATACACAGTAATCATATCCCCACGCAAGCGCCTTTTCTCCAGCGTACATAATTGTAACTTTTCCAGTCTCTCTTCATATTCAACTCCCCCAATGCCCTTATTAATTTAGTTGCCCTTCTCTGAACCCTTTCCATTTCAAAGATGTCCTTTTTGTGCACAGGATTCCAAAATTGCACTGCATATTCCAAATGAGGCCTTACCAATGCTTGGTAAAGAGGGAGAATTATTTTCCTCCCTTGAATCCATACCTCTCTTTATACAAGACAAAACATGCTTGCTCTGGCTGTTGCCGCCTGGCACTGCTTGCTACCTTTAAGTTTGTTATCCACCAATGCCAAGATCCCTTTCCAACAGGGATCCACTAACACAGAGCCATTTATAGCATAAATAGCACAAGGATTTTTAAGTCCAAAATGCATCACCTTACATTTATCAACATTCAATCGCATCTGCCACTTAGCAGCCCAATGTGATAATCTATCTAGATCCCCCTGCAACAATTGCAAATTCTCTGAAGTTTTTAATGGTCGACAAAGTTTTGTGTTTGTCAGCAACCACAGAAACCTTGCTGACAATACCCACTTCCAAATCATTAAAAAACAGATTAAATAGAAGCATCCCCAACACAGAAGCCTGTGGACCCCACTTAGCACTTATCCATAATGATGAAGCCCCATTAACAACTGCTCTCTGCATCCTATTCATTAACCAATTTTCTATCCATCTACAAATGTGCCTCCCCAGCCCAACAGACCTAGCTTATATATTAGTTACCTATGGGGGACTGTATCAAAAGCTTTGCAAAATCCAAGTAAGCTACATCTACTGCTATGCCAGAGTCCAAATTTCTACTTACGTCCTCATAAAAGCCAAGCTAGTTAGTTTGACAAGATCTATTTCTCCTAAATCCATGCTGGTTACTCCTTATAATGTCAGTGCTTGAAACAAACTCTAGAAATATTCCCTTATTAACCTTTTCAGTATATTCCCCACCACTGAAGTTAAACTTACAGGTCTGTAACTACCTGGCTGTGATGACTACCCTTTTTAAATATTGGAACAACATCAGCCTTTTTCCAATCAAGAGGCACACATCTGGACATGAGGGTATCTGCAAAAATAAGAAACAATGGCCTAGATAAACTGAACTTAGCTCCCTAAGGACCCATGGATGTATTTTATCCGGTCCAGGAGATTTATTAATATTAACCTTATTTAGTTGTTTCTGTACTATATCCTCGGTTCCCAAAGTGCACTTGCATCTTTTATACCATTATTGCTACTATACTCTATGATATAGTACTTGGATCTTCTATAGTGTATACAGAGAAAAAATAACTTATCCTCATTAATTAATGGTGCCACATTTTCAGTCCTCATCTTCTTACTATTGATATACTTTTACAAAAATTAGGCTTAGTGAGCTATCCTAACTACATTATTAATTTTAGCTAGTTTGATTGCTTTTCTTACACTTCTTGTTACAGTTTTTATAATCCCTAAAGGCCCTTTCCATTCCCTCTGACTTAAAGGTTTTAAATGCCTTTTTCTTCCTTTCCATTTGCCTCTTTACATCAGAATTCAGCCACATGACGCGGATTTCTTTCTTTACATTTATTTCCCAAGGGTATAAATTTAGATGTGAAATGGCTTAAAATCCCCTTTAACACAGTCCACTTCTGTTCAGTACCTCTACTGTATAATATCTTATCGCAGTTAACATTCTGAAGAGCTACTTTTAACCTGGGAAAATTTATTTCCGGAAATTAAAAGTCTTTGCTAACCCAGCACACTTTTCCTTTAATAACATACACTAAACGACACTTTTTCATGGTCACTAATACCTAAGCCCTCGTTACCTTATATCTATAATACACTCCACAATGTTAGATATTACCAGAGCCAACAAAGCTCCTTTTCTAGTCAGAACTTCAACCACCTGTGAGAAAATTGTCCTGCAGCAAATTCAGGAACTCATCGCTCTTTTCTGTGTTGGCATTCCACTCCCCCAATATGTCAGGGTAATTAATGTACCCCATAATGAGTACACTCCCCAAATTTGCAGCCCTTCCCAACTGCATATGAAGCTACCTCACTCCCTCCCTGCTAGCATTTGGCAGCTTATAGCAGACATCAACAATGACATTACCCCCTTTCCTGTTTCCTAATTCCACCCATTTGCCTCCACTTTAACATCCATATCACCAGTTATCTCTTCTTTAAATTTGGCTTCAATTCTTTTTTAACATAACATATACTCCTCCTCCTTTCCTTTTTTCTCTGTTCTGCCTAAACAGGGTGTAACCTTTTAATTTTACAGCCCAGTCTGAAACTGTTCACCACGTTTCTGCTATACCATTACATCATACTTTCATTCAACGCCATTATCTACAATTCACCCATTTTGTCAGCCAGCTCTCGCATTTGCAAACATACTTTTTAGATTATTGACCGTAATTTATTCTTACACTTTAATACACATGCCTACTAACCCTCTATGCTAAACCAACCCCTTTTCCACCCACCACTGGCCAATCTACACCCTGCTTTCCTCCCGGGTTATCTACCCAGTGAGATTGATAATAACCCCCCAACCTAGTTTAAAATCTCCTCCAACCCTCTAGCCATCTACAGCATCACAAACAGCATCGCCATCAGTGAGGTGCAACCCATCCCTACTAAAGAGCCTGTAGCCGACAGCAAAGTCGGCCCAGTTGTCTATAAACCCAAACCCCTTCTCTTACACCACCCTTTTAGCAATGCTTAATGCTCCTAAGCTCCCCACTGTCTCCCTAACGTAGCACGTGGCTGCAGTAGTATTTCTAAAAGACTCCCCTGGATGTCTTTGCTTTTAACTTGGCCCCTGGCTCTCAGAAATCATGTTTAAGGAACTCTGTCATTGGCACCAATGTGAACCAAGACCGCCTGGTCACACCTGCCCCCCCTCCCAATAATCTGTCTACATGATCCACCACATGCCGAACCCTAGCACCAGGCAGGAAGCACACAGTTCAGCATGTAGGGTCTTGGCGACAGATTACCCTATCTACCTTCCTTATAATGGAATCCCCTACCACTACCACCTGCCTAGCCTTCCTGATCCTAAATTCATCCCCTTGTATTAGAGGTGGCAGTCCCCTGGTGCTTAAGGGATTAGCCGCCCGCTCCATACATGCTAATTCCGAACTGTCCTCCTCCACTTCATCACCTAAGGCGGCAAATCTGTTGGGATGGGCAAGCTGGGAAGAAGCAACCCTACCCTTCCGTCACCCACTTCCCCTAGTAACCTAACAAAACTACCTCCCCCCTCAACCTTCCCTGTCCCACTTCCACCCACCTCTATACTGGCCCCAGCCAGTGCCGTCCTATCCCCCCCAGATTTGTCAATCCTTGCAATGCTGCAAGCTGCCCCCTTAGACTCTCCACCTCAGCTTCCAAACGGGCAACCCACTCACACCTGACACGACATAGGTCCCCTGGAATGTCTACTCCGGTTCCTATACTATGGCAGGATGCACATTGCATGGTACTGACAAACTGTCCCTTCTATTACACAATAACAGCACAGTGACACACCAACCTTGTTTAATTGCCCTTCTTGTTTCAATGTCCTTCTTTTTCTAGTGCCTTAAGACCAAGTGCCTTTGAAACAAGGTACACGTTTCCACTCACAGGAAAGTTATTTTTGTTAGGTCCAAACCATAGGTCCAACCAATGTTAGTCCTATTAATTTCTACAGTTCTCTACAGTTCTGTACCTAGTGGGTGAAAAAAACAGGGGAAATGATTATTTAAAGCTGCTGCTTCCAATTACACGTAACTTGTTTTTACAGTGTACTAATCGTTTAAGGAAAACTTTAAAACAGAGATGAAAGGAAGGTATTACAAATTAATGAAAACTTTCAACTCTCTGGAGCAGACAGAACCTGGTTCTGCACCAAGCCAGTAATACAAACATCTGTAGGCACAATGCCAGTTAACCACATGGAATCCTTTTACTTCACTAGCCAGTAACTTTGTCCCTTGCAGACCCCTTTTTTGACTTTAACACCTTCCACACAGATTTTTTTTTTCTGGTTATTTGAACTATGAGCTGATTGTTATATATATATCAGAGAATACCACAGCTTTATGTAATCACCTTGAAAAAGAACCTAGAATGTTCTAAAAGCTTGCTATGATTATCTTAGTTAGCCAATAGGTATAACCTTTATACCACTTTTGTTATTTTTTATTTCAAAAGAGTTACCCTGTTAACATTTTTCTACCCAAAAAATACTTTTTTTTATCATGACACAACCCACACAGGTTATATATACATGTTCCCCTATTTAAAACCCCCATTACTATTAAGGGTATGTCCACTCTTCTCACAAACTTTTAATACTCTGTAGAGCTTCGTCCCCCAACCGCTGTATTTATTTTCAAAACTCCCCAAACTTACTTACCTTCCCTCTTTCTCCCCGCACTTCCGCGCTCTGCTTGCGTGAAACTTCAAGCAGACGGGTGGGACCATCAGCCACGTCTGTGATTGGCTGAGAGGCAGCCAATCACTGACGCGGCTGCCTGTAGTCTGCACGGCGGAGAAAGAGGGAAGGTAAGTAATGTTTGGGAAGTTACTGGAAATAAAAATATAGCAGTCGGGGCTGGGGGACGAACTCTATAGATAATTATAGGGATGGGAGGAGGGGAGGGAGTCCAAAATGGGAGGGAGAGGGAGGGGAGAATGGCTGCAGTGCGCATGCCAAACTTCTCCTGGAGGGAGACAGGAGGCAGAGTCCTATATGGACTGTGCTATCCTCCTGGTGGGCAGTTTTTGGGACTTTGTGGGGGGAATTACAGGAAACCATATGGAGCTGGGATGTGAGAAAGCAGGGTTGCAAACGTCCGTAAATTCACGGACAGTCCGTAAAAATGGGCATAAAATAGAGTCTGTCTGTAAAGTCCGTGATTTTTAATGGCTGTCCGTTAAAAATCAAGAGTTTTCTGTCGGTACTGTAGCTTTAATAGCCGAGGAACGAACCAGGAAGCTGCGACTCACTGCACTAGCAGCAGAAAGAAGGAAAGCCGATAACTCCTCCCCGCATACATTTCCTGTTCCTTTATTTGTTCCGGGTGTTTGGGGGCAGAGCCGTTTTGAGACCTCATGTAACAGAGAGAGATCCCCGTCCGGACCCCTGGTTCAACTTGTTCAGCAGCAACAAGGACCTACCATACCAGAGAAGCCACTTCTGCTTCCTAAAGCGTGAGTTAACTTAACTGAGGGGACAGCGGCTCAAGAGGCAACACCACAACTAAGGTGGTTGAGCTGCACAGAACACCTGCCCTGATGCTTTTGGGATGTAGTCTTGCAACGTTGACTGCTGTGCTGGTGCTGGGGAATGCACACTGCTGTATAGACAGGGTTGTGGGGGGAAATTAATAAATAGTCAGTTCCATAGACCTCAATAGAAAAAAATATATAAAAAGTTATATTCCATTGTAACTGCCACTCCTGGAATTTTTCCATTTCTGGTATATATTAAATATAATGCCCATCTATCGGCCAACTAAAGATCTACACTGTATGATACTATCCAGCACCATAAAGTATAAGGTTAACATAACAGTGTAGTAAATCTGCCCTCCAGCCAGTGTCTGTCAGGCCTCCGTTCAAAACCAGTGCCTCAGCCCTCCTGTTCAAAACCAGTGTCTGTCACCCTCCTGTTCAAACCTGTCGTCACTCTCAACGGTCTCACCCTCCTGTTCAAAACCAGTGTCTGTCACCCTCCTGTTCAAACCAGTGTCTGTCAGCCCTCCTGTTCAAAACCAGTGTCTGTCAGCCTCCTGTTCAAAACCATGTCTGTCAGCCCTCCTGTTCAAAACCAGTGTCTGTCAGCCCTCCTGTTCAAAACCAGTGTCTTCGCCCTCCTGTTCAAAACCAGTCCTCAGCCCTCCTGTTCAAAACCAGTATCTGTCAGCCCTCCTGTTCAAAACCAGTGTCTGTCAGCCCTCCTGTTCAAAACCAGGGTCTGTCAGTCATCCTGTTCAATAACCAGTGTTTGTCAGTCCTTCTGTTCAATAACCTGTCTGTCAGTCCTCCTGTTCAATAACCAGTGTGTCAGTCCTCATGTTCAAAAAATAGTTTCTGTCAGTTCTCCAGTTCAATAACCAGTGTCTCTCAGTCCTCCTGTTTCAATAACCAGTGTCTGTCAGCTCTCCTGTTCAAAACCCAGTGCCTGTCAACACTCCTGTCAAAACCCAGTTTCTGTCAGTCCTTCTGTTCAACCCTGTGTCTGCCAGCTGCTTGTCAACCCTCCTGTTCACAACCCAGTACTGTCCTCTCCTGTTCAAAACCCAGTGTCTGTCAACCCTCCGTGTTAAAAACCCAGTGTCTGTTCGCACCCCTGTTCAAAACCCAGTTTCTGTCAGCTCTCCTGTTCAAAACAAGTGTCTGATACCATTTAACTCAGTCATTTAAGTCATTTTTTTGTAGGATAATCATTAAAAGGGGGAGTGGCTTGGGTACGCTACTAGCCTCACGTCCTTGAAAAATCAGGTGTCCAGGAATTTTTGCCAGCTGGTCCATAAATTTTTTCAAAATAGGTTGGCAACCCTGGAGGTAAGGATTTTTATTTACTACATAGTGGGGCCAGTAGTTGGGGGGAATTATTGTTTGGGGGTGGACATGCCCTTTAAAATATAATACAATCACATAATATTCAATCATATGTAGACTGGCATGGTTTAGAGCCACTTGCATTGTTACAAAAAATGATATAAATCATATTCCCTATTGAGCCCACCAGGATGTAAGAACTTAAGCTGGGTACACACAGTAACGATAAAGCCTCATAACCATCGGATCTACGTGATCGGCTTTATCAATATTGTGTGTACCTTCGTTTCCGAACGCGTGTGGCCGCCTTCAGCTACTTAACACTGTAGTTCATTCATTCATACCACCATTGGTGTGGGCACAGTTCTTCATAGAAGTTTGCACTTTTAGCAGCTTTTCTGAAAAAATGGACAAATAAAACACTTTCAAAGGTAGATATCATGGCAATACCACCCATGAATGTAAAAAAAATTTACCAAATATAAATCTCCCAAATGTCCTGAATCTAATGGTATGCCAAATGCCTGGTTACACACGCGATGTGGAATCTACACACCATCAGCTACGCAATGGTGCATTCTTTTATGCATACCACAATGGTGTGGAAAGAGATCTTCGTCGAATTTTGCACTTTTAGCAGATTTCTGAAAAAATAAAGGAAAAACAAGTTTCAAGTTAAAACCCTGCCAAAACTCCAAGTTATGAAAAAAACTTACCAAATATTGATTTCCCAAATGTCCCAAATGAAACGGTGTGCAATATGCATGGGTGCACCCAGAGACATGGCCACCAACTAATTAAAATTTTTTTACAGAAAAGAAAGTGCTCTGCATTGAGCAGCCTACTCTTTTTCAAAGGAAACACCTCGAAATATAGTTATAACCCCCCACAAACTATATATATTTTTGGAATCTACACATCTTTAGCTATGTAACAGTGTCATGCTTTCAAACATACATGAAGGATCCAGACGCAGTAATCCACAGAACTCTGTGCTTCTAGAAGATTTTGTAAAAAAATATATATGTTGCATTCCTAATAAAACTGAGAAATGCTCTAGTTAAAAACTCCACAAAACAACAGCAAAAGGAGTCAGATGCTTCTTGAAATATTCAAAGTATCAACCCCCTGATTATACCTGCTCCACTGCCTTTCTGGAGTTCTTCCATTGTGGGCAGACTGCGCATCCTCCATCAATGTAGTACATGCTAACCAGCTACACACTGAAATTGAGATGGGGCAGTTATCAAGAAAATGCTGGGGGTCCTCACAGGCTGTGGTTCTCCCTGGTGTGGGGTGTAGATGCAACTTAACTTGCTTGTAAACAGCATACCCACCACTGCACTGTTCGACGCAGGCTTTCAATTGACTTTTATTCACAGGCCTTTCTACCAGCATTCCTCAGTCATATTCCACTGTAGCCTGTGTGTTTGATGTGGGGAAAGGTCCTGTCTACATGGATGGTTTGAATGGAAGTACAACTACACATTCCTGGATTAGTTGGAGACAATGATACCCTGCTTAAAGTCTTGCTTATGTGAGCCCCCCTCCAGGTGAAAAAAAGGCTACACCTATGATTGTTGGCTCTAATGTGAAAGCTGTTGAAAAGCCTTCATTAAGTTTTTACAGCCGAGAGAAGGTACCCCCTGACTGTATTGCCAGTAGCTTCAGAGTTCAGGAGATTTGCCAGACATTTGCTCCTGGGGTTGTGTTGGACCCTTGCGTCCAGTAGGGGGAGTGCAAATCCTCTGGGTCTATGTGTGGATTGTACCTGTCTGTTTCTTTCTGTTAGAAACTGACCCTAAAGAGGCTTCAAAGAATGGCTTGGAGATAGTTCCGGGGAGGAAGACTACCGTAACAAATGCCCTGGGACCAGTTGTAAAAACATCACCTCTCATTCAGTAGTAATTCCAGCCTGGCAGACAGTAGCCCACTGCTACCCTGTGGAATGTTTAGACTAAGTAAATGTCAAATTGGGAGTGTCAGACTCAGCTAAATTTTAATTTGTACGATTAAAAAGCAGCACTCCTTTAGAGAAAGTTCTCAGCGAATACCCAAAGATCTTGATGATGTCTGAGACTCCAGGTTTTTGTGGAACCACGAAGTCCTATGCTTCACCTATGGGTATTGTCCAAAAAAAAAATGGATTTGTTTGCTTATTTGTGACTATAGAATACTTAACAAGCGCACCATTCCTGATCAGTACACACTGCCATGTATTGATGAGGCTTAGCATGGCAGTGCTTGGTTCCAGTGACGGACTTATGATCTGAATATTACCAAATTCCTAAGTCTGCAGGAGGTCAGGAAAAGACAGCTTTTATTTGCCCATTGGCATACCAATTTACACAAATGCGTCAGGAAATAAGCAGGCTCCATCTACCTTTCAGCGCCTTATGGAAAATGTCCAGGGAGACCTAAATCCAAGGAACTGCATAGTTTACCTTGTGACATTATTCTTTTCGGCTCTACCATGGAGGAGCATGATAAAGATTGTTCAGTGTGCTTGAGCGTCTTCAAAAGGAAGGCCTGAAACGCTCAATTGACATTGTAATTTTGCCTGCAATCTGTGCTTTTGTGGGACACATTGTATCTGGCGAGGGCATTGCCACTAACCCAAAAAAGGTAGCAGCTCTGCTTATTGGCCACGCCCAAGCAATCTAACTGAGATGAGATCCTTCTTGTGATTTTGTAGTTATTATCGGAGTTTTATTGAGGGTTACTCTAAAATTGCCTATCCTTAATAGACTGTTGAAAGGGGACAATATTAAAGAACACAACGAATACTCTCTTTAAGGTAAATGGACCTCTGCTTGTGAGAAAGCTTTTAGAACATTAACGCAAAAATTCACAGAAGCACCTGTACTTAACTATGCTGACCCACAAAAGCCTTATGTTTTACATATAGATCAGTTACAAAAAGTCGGAGGTGTCATTCATCAAGAATATCCTGGAGGTTTAAAACGGTTGCATATGTCAGCCGGAGTCTCAGCCCAACTAAAAGAAATTATCCTGTACACAAACTAGAATATTTGGCCTAATATCGGCTTCACTGAAAAGCTACACGATTATCTTTATGGGGCCTAATTTGAGGTAAGAACTGATAATAATCCTTTAACATATATTTTAACCACCAATTAGATGCTGCAGGGCATCGGTGGTTGGCTGCTTTGTTTAAATTCCAATTTCCAGTTTCTTTAAAATACAACCAGGCCCAAAGAACATAGGAGCAGGTGCCCTTCAAGACACCCTTGTCAACATCCTCAGCAGGAAGAGATGAGTGGGAAGAACTTCTAGGTCCAGCAGTGGCTGTTCTTTGTGCTACAGCAGCGTGCGAGGGAGATTTTATAGCGTTCTCTGAGTTACGGCTGGTGGACTCCCTTGGAGGGACAGTGTTCCTACTATGTATTGCTACTCCACAGCACCAGGGGTAACCGAGGACTTAAGAATGCAAGACATGATATAGTTAAAAAATGGAGATCCTGTGATTTGTCTTGTCAGGGAATCTGTTGTTAAAAGAGATCCAAATTATATGAGGAAAACTATACCAAGGAAAGTACCTTTTCCCTAAAGAATGGGGAAAATTTAAAGTTATCAGTGGGCTCCTTTAGGGTTCATCTATTTCATGATCATCCAGGGAGGGGGCATTGGTGCTTCCCCAAGTTTACAGAAAAGCTGTTTTGAGAAGTTTACATGATAAACATGGACATTTAGGAACTGAAAAAAACTATGGCCTAGTGCAGGATCCTTTTTTCTGGCCCAGGGTGAGGGAAACATTGGTTGACTATTGCAGAGATGCATAGCCGCGTAGCCTGTTGCAAGAAATACCCTGCAAACTAAGGCTATAATAGTGGAACATTTGAAAAGTACTGGGCCTATGGATTTAGTATGCAAATACTTTTTGTCATTGATAATGACACTAGTGGGATTGGCAATGCTCTGCTTGTGACTGATACATGTTATGCCCAAGCTTATCCCACTAAAGATCAGAAAGCTGTGACTGTAGCAAAAATGTTATGGGGGAAGTTCTTTGTACATTATGGGATTCCCAACCGAATTCACTCAGACCAAGGGAGAGACTTTTAAGTCTACTGAATGTTGAAAAAAGTCATACTACTCCATATCATACTGAGGGGGGTGCTCTCCTGAATGCTTCAATCGCACTCTCTTGGATGTTGGGTACCCTCTAAGCTACGGCTACCAATCTTGGAGTCGCCATGTGGGTTAGATGGTTCATCATACAATGCAAAAATCATGATTCAACTGGGTTTTCCCCCAATTTCTTCATGTTCGGGAGAGAAGTTCAACTCCCAATTGAGATCCATTGGGGTATCCACTGATTCGATAGGATGTCAAGAGCATTATCAGTATGTGGCTTTTCTCCGAGCAAGCTTAAAGGAGGCTTACCAATTGGCAGAGGCAGATGCCGCAAAAATAATTGCTGGAAACAAAACGTTTTGATGCCAAGGTACGGTCTGGAAACTGATGCTTGGTGACAAAGTACTTCCTAATTTGGGTCCGCTGCTAACATAAGTTGGCCAACAGATGGAAGAAAGTTGTTTGAGTTGGTGGGTAGTTACCTTGTGTACCAAATCTGTGTTACAGAGGGAAGGATAAAAGTCTGAACAGAAATTATTGCCTTCCAATCACTAAGTAACAGCACTATTGATGTTATTTGAATATCTGCTTCCAATATTTCACCAGAAATAATCTCCAAAGAGCATAGGGAGATATTTGAAACCTATCTAGAGATCAAAGGGATTCAGAAACACACACAGCAAAGCTGAGTCTGAATAATTGAAGTTTAAAAGCAACTAGTATGCCGCTCTGCTTATAACAACAGTTGTGTCCTTCATTCAAATATATTCAAATATTTAGCACATCAAAGTTCCGTTTCTTATGTCTCGGTGTCAACTGCTCTCCCGTGCTTAACTTTTGTAAGTAAGGTGCAATGAATGAGCCTGCCAAATTTAAGCCGTCTGCCTCCACGGCAAGTTGGAGAATTAGTGATGAGTGAGTGAGTGAGTGAGTGAGGGCTTTGACTTTTATTAGTATAGATAAAGTAAAGTTGATCCAGCGAAATTTCCCATTGTCACTTGTTAGGAAGGAATTTTTTTCCCCTTCATAAATTTGGCAGGTTTCTTTTGCCTTCCTTTGGATCAACATTTAGGCAGGAAATGAGGGTATTGCTACCTAGAGATGGCCGAACTTTCTAAAGTTCTGTCCGTTTTCGAACTTTCGAACTATATGGAAAGTTTGAAAACGGAGCCATTAAGTCCAAGTCAATGGGACTCAAATAGTTCGAAAAGTTCTAATGAAATACAAATAAAATATTAATGGTAACTTAATGTAAATGGCTGTGGGACCTGGCAAATGGTCTGGGGAACATGTTTGAATATCCAGGAATTGTTTGTGCACTAGAATTCTGTTTATTGTATGTATTATATTTTTGGTCTCTAGTTGCACTTTAATATGGATGTACAACAGCCCAATTTCTATATATTGTGTGTTACATTGAAGGTTTGACCAAGCTTTCTGGGTAATTGTACTCCCCCCAGAGTAAGGTCATGTGCTCGTTTGAGCATAGTACTTTAAACTAGAGAGTCAGCTTCAAGAATCCAGACAACACAGGAGAAGCTGTCAGCTCATGTAGCCAAAAAGGCAAGTACCAGTAGGTTAGGACCCAGTTAAAGAAAGCAACCTTGACTAGGCACAGATTCGATGCTTGTGCCTAGATATCATGGACATTTTACTCGCTGAATTCGATGCTCACGTATAGGTTTAAATGGACCCTTTATTGGCGAATTCGATGCTCGTGTAAAGGTATAATAAGCATTTTACTCGCACATTCGAACGGTCGAACATTCGATATTTATCGAAAGTCCGATAATTCGAGAAGTCTGAATTCGAATAGTTCGGCACGAACTCGGGTTTGAGTTCGAGTTCTAGTCCATCTCTCTATTGCTAGATGGGTTGGACTGTATGGACGTATGCCTTTATTCAACCTGTAATACTGTACTATACAAGAACAGTATTGCAGGCACACAATTGAAGCTCTCCAATCACCTGGGTGCTACACTGAAAGTGTATTATTAAAGTACAATGCAATGTTTCGCTCTTTGGCTTAGACCGAAACGGTTAGCAGCTTGAAAAGTATGAAACTATCAATAGAGTGTATTATACAATAATAAATTTCATTTTTTGGGGAAGTGTCTACCACTTATTTGCTAGTATTTACTTGGTTGGAGTTTGAGTGCTTTGATTAATTTTTACCTTGTTCTATACGTATTATTTTATTAGCTACTAGAAATTAAGCCCGTTAACGGGCGCTAGCCATGCTCCCCCTCCCAGACGCAAACACTGACCAGTAATTATAAATTGCCCCCAGTGTCCAGCACCCACTGACCTTTAAATATGTCCAATACCAATTACCTGTAAATATGTCCATCACAGCACCAACTGACCTATAAATATATCCATCACAGCACCCACTGACCTATAAATATATCCATCACAGCACCCACTGACCTATAAATATATCCATCACAGCACCCACTGACCTGTAAATATGTCCATCACAGCACCAACTGACCTATAAATATATCCATCACAGCACCCACTGATCTGTAACCCTGTGCAGCCCCATACCCACTGACCTTTTTTTTATTATATAGAATTTCGTCCACTTTATTATGTCACTGCTAGTATTGAGTTATACTCTTTAATTTAAAGTTTCCCTTTTTCCTGGTAATGTTCTAAGTTGATCTCTACACATATTTACAGACTGAACACAAGTGATCAAGAATCACTTTATGATAAAACCATGTTAATCTTCTGCCATGGCCAACCTAGTTTTATATTTATAGCTATAATTAATAAATACTTGGGGCTATATTTAAAGGGACAGTTCAGTGGAAATTATCAATATTTGTTAAATTGTTAGTTTGTGTAATGCCATCTTAGTTATTCTACATATTCTCTCCCATTTTAAATTTAGTTGAATTTGCTGTTCCCTGCTGTTGACAGTAGCGAGCTGACATTTCAGATTCTAATGGTCCTTCTTCTTCCCAGGATGCACCACATCCTTGGAATGTTCCTAACAATAATTTCTACTCATTGGCTGTATGATGGGTCAAACATGCTCAGATCTCTACTGAGCAACTGAATCAACCCAGGCGCTGGGTCAAGGGCAAGACCATAACAGTCACTACTAGGGGTCCTACAAACAGGAGGTCAGTATTTCGGTTGCATTTATTTATTCACAGACAAAATTCTGAATGGGCAGATTAAGGTCATTGGGGAAAAAAAATACTGCTCTTTTTTCTGAAAAGTACATGTATTTGCACTGAACTTCCCCTTTAAAAATGTTAAAAAAATGTAAAGATTTACGATAGTGACCTTAAATTAACGGTCGCCACACCGATTGTTAAAGGCACGGTATCGCTTTTTATTATTTCTTATTGCCACTTGGATTTGAAAAGGAATTTTCCCCCCATACTGTTTTACTGCCTTCTTCTGGATCAACCTTTAGGCAGGAAATGTGGGTATTGCAAAGTAGTTGAACTAGATGGACATATATTTTTATTCAACCTCAAATACTATACTTTGCACTTTCAGAAAGAAAATAGTATTTACTAATTCTAATAACTTTAACCTGCTCATAATACGATTTCTCTGAGCAAATATAAATGCTTCCAAAATTCATACTTTCTGTAGCAGGATCACTTAACAGTGTTTGCTAGCATTCTGCCTCTTGATATTGTTTTGGCCAATCAGTGGTTCAGCAGCAATGTGAGCATATTTGAATGGCTCAGCAATCAATGAATCAAAACTTATATTAAGGACAATCTAATAAAGAAAGCACCCAGAGAAGAAGGACAATTGCAGGGCCTAAAATGGCAGCTTACTACAGGCCCCAGCAGAACAAAGGAAACATTTATTTAACCTCCAAAAAAGAAGGGAATATGTTAAATAACTGTGGTATGTATGATATTTTTCTTTAATAATTTTAAAGATCATGTTTTTTTTCCCCATTAAACTGCTTCTTTAACCCTTTCCCTGCCACAGATCGTATATTCACGATCTGTGCAGAGAATGCTTTAACTGCCACAGATCGTGAATATACGATCTGTGGCTTCCCCCCTGCAAAAAAAAATTTCCCCCCTGCTAGGGCCGATCGGGGGGCTATTTAGTGGGTTTTTTTGCTTGTCAAGTGGGTTTAGGTAGGATTTCAACCCTTGAATCATCTTATTTTATTTTTCACAAAATCTCGTAAAAACACAGAGTTCTTTGGATCGCTGGGTCTGGAATTCTTCATGCATGTATGAAAGCATGGCACCGTAACGTAGCTGAAGGTGTGTAGATTCCAAAAATATATAGTTTGTGGGGGGAATTTCCATGTTTCGGGACTGTTTCCTTAGAAAAAGGGTAGGCTGTTCAAATTACAGAGCACTTTGATTCTTTCTTGTAATTGCATTTGTGCATGCGTCCCATTTGAGCTAGTTGGTGGCCACGTCTCTGTGTGCATCCATGCATATGGCATACTGTTTGATTCAGGACATGTGGAAGATTGCTATTTAGTGGGTTTTTTTGCTTGTCAAGTGGGTTTAGGTAGGATTTCAATCCTTGAATCATCTCATTTTATTTTTCACAAAACCTCATCAAAACACGGAGTTCTTTTGATCGCTGGGTCTGGAATTCTTCATGTATGCATGAAAGCATGGCACCGTAACGTAGCTGAAGGTGTGTAGATTCCAAAAATATATAGTTTGTGGGGGGAATCTCCATGTTTCGGGACTGTTTCCTTAGAAAAAGGGTAGGCTGGTCAAATTACAGAGCACTTTGATTTTTTCTTGTAATTGCATTTGTGCATGCGTCCCATTTGAGCTAGTTGGTGGCCGTGTCTCTGTGTGCATCCACGCATATGGCATACCGTTTGATTCAGAACATGTGGGAGATTGATATTTAGTTGGGGGTTTTATTTGTGGGGGGCATTTCAAAGTTTTGGGGCTGTTTGAAATTACAGAGCACTTTGATATTTTTCTTGTAATTACACTGGTGCATGCGTCCCATTTGAGCTAGTTGGTGGTCACGCCCCTGTGTGCATCCACGCATATGGCATACCGTTTGATTCAGGGCATTTGGAAGATTGATAATTGACAAGTTTTTTTTTACATGACATGGAAATTTGCCATGATTTTTAACTTTGAATTGTATTTTTATAAATTTTTCCTGAAAATCTGGTAAGAAAGCGAAATTGTACACAAAACTGCACCCACACCATTGGTGGTATGCATAAAAGAATCACACCATTGTGTAGCTGAAGGTGTGTAGAGTCCAAGAATATATAGTTTTGGGGGGTATTTCTAATATAGAGGGGTGTTTAGTCTGACAAATCTGAAAAGTTGCTGTAATTGGGCCACTGTTCATTGGCTCACTTTGTGGCTAGTTGATTCCACGTCTGCGTGTGGAACCATACATAGGGCATACCGTTTGATTCAGGACATTTGGGAGATTGATATTTGGTAATTTTTTTTTACATTACTTGGGATTTTGGCATGATTTCTACCTTTGAGAGTGTTTTTTTTCAAATTTTTTAGAAAATCTGCTAAAACTGTGAACTTCTACGAAGAACTGCGCCCACACCATTGATGGTACGAATGAACAAACTACAGAATTTCGTAGATAAAGGTGTGTGGATTCGAGAAATATATGGTTTGTGGGGGTTGTTTTGTGGGGAAAAATTGCAGACTGTTCAAATTCAGATTTGACTGAATATTTTTGCTGTTTCTGAGCCATTGTGCATTGTTTCACTTTGTGTCTTTTGGCTTCCACGTCCACGTGTGTAACCACACATATGGCATACCGTTTGATTCAGGACATTTGGGAGATTGATATTTAGTAGCTTTTTTTTACATTCCCATGGGGTTTTGGCATGATTTCTACCTTTTGAAGTTGTTTTTGTTCATTTTTTCAGACAAATGCGAATTTCTACGAAGAACTGCGCCCACACCATTCATGGTATGAATGAACAAACTACGCGTTACGTACTGAAGGTATGTAGATTCTGAGAATATATAGTTTTGTGGGGGTATTTCCAAGTTAGAGGGTGTTCAGTTTGAAAAATTGGGAAAATGCTGTTTTGGCTCACTGCGCATTGTTTTACATTTTGACTAGTCGCTTCCACGTCCGTGTGTGTAACCACACATATGGCATACCATTTGATTCAGGACATTTAGGAGATTGATATTTGGTAGTTTTTTTTACATCCATGGGGTTTTGTGTGATTTTGTACCTTTGAAATGTATTTTTCTCTATTTTCCAGAAAATTGTGTAGAATGCGAAATTCTATGAAGAACTGCGCCCCCACCATTGATGGTATGAATGAACGAACTACAGTGCTACATAGCTGAAGGTGTTTAGATTTCAGGAATATATAGTTTGTGGGGGGTATTTCTGAGTTATCAGGGTGTTTTTGGGAAAAAACTGCAGACTGTCCAAATTTGGAGTTGGCTAAATATTTTCGCTGTTTCTCAACCATCATGCATTGTCTCACATCGTGGCTTTTCGCTTCCACGTCCGCATGTGTAACCACACATATGGCATACCGTTTGATTCAGGACATTTGGGAGATTGATATTTAGTAACTTTTTTTTACATTCCATGGGGTTTTGGCATGATTTCTACCTTTGAAGTTGTTTTTTGTTACGGGGTGTTTTGTGGAAAAAACTGCAGACTGTCCAAATTCGGAGTTGGCTAAATATTTTCGCTGTTTCTGAGCCATCGTGCATTGTCTCACTTTGTGGCTTTTCGCTTCCACTCCACATTGTAACCACACATATGGCATACCGTTTGATTCAGGACATTTGGGAGATTGATATTTAGTAACTTTTTTTTAGATTCCATGAGGTTTTGGCATGATTTTTACCTTTTGAAGTTGTTTTATGTTCGTTTTTTCAGACAAATGCGAACTTCTACAAAGAACTGCGCCCACACCATTGATGGTATGAATGAACAACTACAGCGTTACATAGCTGAAGTTGTGTAGATTTCAGGAATATATAGTTTGTTGGGGGTTATTTCTAAGTTACGGGGGTGTTTTGTGGAAAACTGCAGACTGTCCAAATTCGGAGTTGCTAAATATTTTCGCCGTTTCTGAGCCATCGTGCATTGTCTCACTTTGTGGCTTTTCGCTTGATTCAGGACATTTGGGAGATTGATATTTAGTAACTTTTTTTTACATTCCATGGGGTTTTGGCATGATTTCTACCTTTTGAAGTTGTTTTTTGTTACGGGGGTGTTTTGTGGAAAAAACTGCAGACTGTCCAAATTCGGAGTTGGCTAAATATTTTCGCTGTTTCTGAGCCATCGTGCATTTTTTTTACATTCCATGGGGTTTTGGCATGATTTCGACCTTTTTGAACGCTGTTTGATGTTCATTTTTTTTGAAAATCTGGTAAAAGTGCAAATTTCTACGAAGAACTGCGCCCACACCATTGATGATATGAATGAACGAACTACAGCGTTACATAGCTGAAGGTGTGTAGATTTCAGGAATATATAGTTTATGGGGGTATTTCTGAGTTGGGGGGGTGTTTTTGTGGAAAAACTGCAGACTGTTCAAATACAAAACTGGCTAATTTTTTTTGCTGCTACTGACATTTGGCACGGGTCACGCTCTGGGTTAGTTGGTAGCCATGTCTCTGGGTACACCCATGAATGTGGCATACCGTTTTATTCGGGAGGGGTTAGGCTTTCATATTTGAGATGCGTTTGAACTTTCCTCCACAGTTTTTAGCTGAAATTCGCATTTGATTTTGTCTCTGATTTTACAGTTGAGGAAAAAAAGGAAAATGTGAGAAAGTAACTTACAATTTGACGAAGAGCTGCGTCCGGGTATCTGCATTTTGATCGAAACTAACCTCACTCGTAAAATCCTGCGAGTGTGTAGTTTCTAAAATATCTCACTTGTGGGATAGTTTAGATAATTTGGTAGATATTCTATGTTAACTGTTAGTAGTGGTTACACATTTTAATTTGGTGTAATATTCTAGAGGTGCAGTTTTAGTTTGGGGGGTTCTCCTGTACAGGAAAAGTTGGGTACCTACATATATCTGGTATCGTTGTACTCGGGAGTATCTGAGCTTTTAGAAACAGTAAAATTTTTGTGCGTAACCTTAAGATAACTATAAGTAAAAATGGGAAAAATCCATGAAATTTGCAAATTTTTCATTTTTTTTACATATTTTACCCATAATTCCAGTAAAATTCCAGAAAAGTTACAAAATTCGGTTACCATGTTAAAGTACACTTTGTGCTGAAAAAAACAATGTATAATATTCCTGATTTACTGCAAGGTTTCCTACTGTAAAATTAGTCTAAAGCGATTAAGGACAAAATCCTGAAAATCTTCTGGCAGTTAACGCAAAAAAAATGAAAATCTCCTGGCAGTGAAAGGGTTAAGGGTATCTCACTGATGGAAAAACATTTTTTTTTTTTAATCTATCTGATAGTACCACCTTCCCCAACCCCCCCTCCTACCTTTATTATCTCAAAAAGTCCTCTGTTTGTTTGCAGTAGCCAGGAGAAGTTCTGTTCGTTTCTGCTACTGTGCTGGGCAAGCTGTCAGTCAATGTGCATCATCACATGCATCATTATTTCTGCCACGCCCACTTGCCCCACTGAAGCCAAACGTAAACAAAGCTTTTTCTACCTGTCTCTGCATGATCTATTCACAGCTGATAGTGCAGGGAGAGACAAAGGAAAGATAGAAGCTTGTAACACACTGATGTAAGAACACTGGGGAGACTTGTGTGTTTTTCAATTGTATATATATATTATAAAGTCAAAAGTTAATAAGCTTTATAAAAACCATATTGGGGGATAGATGAAATATATTTGATTTTATCCAGAGGGATGCTGGGAGGTTCACAAGCTGTATTGCAGTGCTTGCTGGGAGTGTCACAAAAGGTGTATTTTACAGGGGATGCTGGGAGTTTCATAAGCTGCATTGCAGTGCTTGCTGGGAGTGAGTCAGGCTATATTGCAGGGGGGGTGTAACACAGAATGTTTTTTAAAAGGGATTGTCAAAACTTGTAGTTGTGGAGCTGTGATTGAGATATAAGATGATTTTTAATGTGGTGTAAAAAAGTAGTTGATTACTGATCTATATATAGTGTGCCATCAATTGTTAGTATAAAGGTTCGTACACACGTGCGATCGCGTATCCCAACCCACGACGCATGATGTGTCCGAATGTTTGTTTCGGCCGATAATCGGTCCGTGTATGACCACTTTATCTGCTGAAACGCCCCTTCGGACGAGGATCATTGTCCGATCGATCATGCAGATCTCAAAATGATCTGCCGTTTCGGCCGCTAAAGGTCCCATACATGGGCCGATTATTGGACAAAACGATCGTTCAGATACACTATGTGTCAGGACCCACAATCGCACATGTGTACAAGTTTTTACAGCCAGTCAGCCCTCCAATTCACTAATTTTACTGCTTTCCCTCTAGTTCACTAGTCACTCTTACTGCCAGCCCTTATATTTGTAGCAATGAGAATAGTAAAAGTTTTCAAATATATTTTTTTTATGGAATATGATTACAGATTACCATAATGGCTACATTATACATTATACAGACATTCGTCCATCTAGTCCAACCTTTATACCCTAACCATAATGTCTGTATAACAGTTATATAGTAACATAGTATTGGAGGTTGTATAAAGACATACGTCCATCTAGTCCAACCGTTATACCTTACCCATAATGTCTGTATAACACTTACATAGTAACATAGTATTGGAGGTTGTATAAAGACATACGTCCTTGTAGTCCAACTTTTATATCCTACTCATAATGTCTGTCGAACATTTACATAGTAAGATATGATTGAAAATTGTATAAATATAAATTTTGCTAGCCTTCCTTATTTGTATGTCTAAAATACATTGAAAAACATAAATATTAAATTTTAAAATAATATTTTTTAGATACTAATAAAGTTAAAAATAACACACACTCACACTCACATACACTCTCACACACACACACTCTCTCTCTCACACACTCTCTCACTCACACTCACTCACACACCCTCACTTATATACTCTCTCACACAAACGCACTCACACTCATATACACTCACACACACTCACTTACATACACACTCACATACAGTCACCCACACCTACACTCACACACTCACTCACTCACATTCACTTACACACACTCTCACATACACTCTCACATACACTCACACATTCACTCTCACACATTCACTCACACTCACACTCTCAGACACTCACTCACAATCATACTCTCACACACAGTCACACACACACTCTCGCACAGTCTCTCTCTCACACACACTCTCTTGCACAATCTCTCACACACACACACACACACACTCTCACAATCTCTCTCTCACACACACACACTCTCTCACAATCTCTCTCTCACACACACACACACACTCTCACAATCTCTCTCACACACACTCTCTCACAATCTCTCTCACACACACTCACTCACATATTCACTCACACACTCTCTCACACACACACACACACACACTCACTTACATACACACTCACATACAGTCACCCACACCCACACTCACACACTCTCTCACACACTGACACACTCCCACACACACTCTCACACACACTCACTCACATATTCACTCACACACTCTCACACACACACACTCACTTACATACACCCCCTCGGCCTGTCCTCATTGCCTCTAACCAGAAAGCCTGTGTGCTGCAGATCCCCTTGTGTCATGTCTTACCATGTGGAGCAGAGGGCCAAGGCCAACAGCTTTGAGTTCAGACTGTTCTTCAGTGGGTATTGCCGGTGTAATGGCAGTGATAGGTCTTTTTGCAAGCGTGATCGCGATCGCGCGCTCACGGTACTGGTAGCCATGGGAACATGATACTAATGTTCCCATTGGCTGATACGCGAACACAAAAGGTCAAATTCTTCCGACTACGGAAGTGTTCTTCTGCGCATGCGCGAATTTGTGAACGCGCGTCGGAGGCTACAGTACTGGCGTGTACTATTATGACTCAGCGTGTTCAGGCATCAGCATGTTCAGGCATCAGAAGCTTCATAACTTCTACACTGCTCTGAGGAGGCTGTAATTTGGGGTAGGTGATTGAATTTATTAACTCTGCCATTTGAGGCAAAGTTTATTTTATCAGTGGACATACCCTTTAAATTTGATTCAAAATGGCTTATTATAAAGGTCCCTGGTCACAAGCCAAATGTTGCTGTCCCATATACAGTATGGAAGAAAGACAATCAGTGAAACCGTGCTTTTCAAATGTTAAAACATTTGTGCCCCGGATCTTTGGCAAAATCCCCTGAATTTTTTAACAGATGCTTCCTAACACAAGTGCCCCAAATCGATATATCGCCAATTGCATATATCATCTGTGCGATGAGGTCACGCTCACGCCAAACATTCACCAAGCCCAGACCCGTGTGTCTGCAACTCACTCTCACCCCTCCTTCCCCCTCCCCTTCAGCACCTCTTCTTCTACTTCTTCTACTTCTACAATATGTAATACATTTTCCACTTTGATACCAGTATGTAATACAATTCCTAGTTTGCCACCAGTATTAGAGAATTGTACCGTGTTAGCCATAGATGAAAGTGAAGACATCTTGGATATAAAGTAATACCTTTTATTGGCTAACTAAAATGATTGAAAATGCAAGCTTTCGAAGCACTAGGCTTCTTCCTCAGGCATGATACAATACTGAATCTTGTAAAGCACTCTATTTTATACATACTAGAACAAAGACTTTCTGACATTACATAGATGTTATCTTTTGCACCCATGCCTGATTGGCAATGGCTGTTGTAAATAAAACAGTAAATACACATTCAATGATCACATGCAGTAGTAAAAGAATTAGCAGGGGTTAAATAAACAATTAGATACACTTCAACTCTAGTGTCCATGGAGGGTCTGGTATAAATGAGATATTTATGGGTTTGGGTGGTTTAGAGGAATTTAGTCTGATTAACTCTACATGACATTAAGATTAGAAACATAGTGACACATAAAGTTTAGATCTTTGTTGAGTCCAGAGTCCCAAATTTTTGTATAAGTTTACATTCCCATTCTAACCTTTCCTTTTGGGATCTGAAATTTCCCATAAGCACTGTGACTTTTAGGTCTTTCAGGCTGTGTCCTTGGCTGCAGAAATGGGCACCCACAGGGACATCTTGTTTATTGTTATTAATTGTGAATCGATGAGAGTTCATCCTTTGCCTCAGGGTCTGTCCAGTCTCTCCTACATAAAGTCCTGAGGGGCACCTAGAACATAAAATCAGGTATACCACATTGGATGATTTGCAGGAGAAGGTTCCCTTTATTTCAAACCTATGTTGGGTTCCTGGTATTGGTATCCTGTCTCCAGTGTGGATGTACTTGCAGGTTTCACACTTTTTCTGCAAACAGGGAGATGTTCCATTTTGTGTGGGGCCTGTTAGGGAACTTTTTACAAGCATTTGTTTTAAGTTGGGTGGTTGTCTGTAAGCTAAGAGAGGGGGGTCTGGGAATATTTCTAGTAATCTGTTGTCCTTTTGTAAAATGGGTTGGAGTTTCTTGGCGATTTTTCGTAGTATTTCCATTTGTGGGTGGTATGTAACAACCAGTGGGATATGGTCCTCCTTTTCGATATGTTTGTATTTTAGCAGGTTGTTTCTGGGGATGCTGGTTGCTTTCTTGATCTGTGTTTCTGTAATGGACTGACTGTATCCCTGTTTTGTAAAATCTTTTTTGAGCTGTTCCAGGTGCAGACTTCTGTCTGTAGAGTCAGAGCAAATCCTGTTGTATCTTATACCCTGGCTGTAGATAATGGAGTTCTTTATGTGTTTAGGGTGAAAACTGTCATTACTGAGGTATGTGGGTCGGTCTGTAGGTTTGCGATAGATGGATGTTTGTATTGTGTTTCCTTTAATCTGTATTGTGGTGTCCAGAAAGCTTATTTCGGTAGGTGAATGGTTCATTTTAATGAGTTTAATGGTGGGGTGGAAATCATTGTATGTTTGGTGGAAGTGCAGTTGGTCATCTTCGCTTGCAGTCCAGATGATCAGAATGTCATCTATATAGCGGAAGTAGGCCATGGGTCTGATGGGGCATGTTGAAAGAAAGTTTTCATCTAAATTTGCCATAAATAAATTTGCATATTGTGGCGCAAATCGTGTTCCCATTGCCACACCCATCTGTTGCAGGTATAAGTAATTGTGGGTTAGTATAATCTCCATTAATTTGGCAATTGGTAGTGCAGGTATGTCCAGTTTTTAAAGATATCTCAGACAAGCTGAAATACCATCATCATGGGGAATGTTGGTATAGAGCCACCAGTATGTAATAAAATTCCCACTTTGCCACCAGTATGTAATAAATTTCCCAGTTTGCCCCCAGTATGTAATAAAATTCCAAGTTTGATACCAGTATGCAATACATTTCCCAGTTTGATACCAGTATGTAATAAATTTCCCAGTAAGCCACCAGGATGTAATACATTTCCCAGTTTGCCACCAGTATTGTAATAAAATTTCCAGTTTGCTACCAGTTTGTAATACATTTCCCAGTTTGTTACCAGTATGTAATACAATTCCTAGTTTGCCACCAGTATGTGATTCATTTCCCATGGCTACCAGTATATGGTGAAATTGCCAGGTTGCTGCTAGAATGTAATGAAAATCCCATGGCTACCAGTATATAATGAAATTGCCAGTGTGTTACCAGTATGTAATGAAAATGCTAGTTTGCTATCAGTATATACTGAAATTGCCAGTTTGCTAGCAGCATATACAGAAATTGCCAGTTTGCTAGCAGTATATAATGAAAATGACAGTTTGCTACCAGTATATACTGAAATTGCCAGTTTGCTACCAGTATGGAATACTGTGCCGCAGTGACAATAATTTGTGTGTCTCCGTCTACATCTTATTTTCTATTTTTCTGTCTTTCTATTTATAACTTCCTGGCTATGTATCTATCTCTCGGTTTGTCTATGTTTTTCTGTCTGTTTGTCTCTCTGTCTATCGCTATTATGTACCTAGTGGGTGTGGCTTAATTGGGGTGGGGAAGGGGGCTGATCTTATCAGGTCCTAGAGAAGCCCCTGCTAACCTGTTATAAGTTTGCCTTCCTCATCCGAGTACTACTTTAGGCCTCACTTACGTTTTTTTGCGCATTCGTTTTGCGCTCGCGATTGCGCATGCAATTTGGTTATAATGTTGTGTGCGCGATTCACATACGTTAACATGCGTTAACGTATCAAAAATGGTGAACGCATGGATACGCAATCGCATGGGAAATCGCGGGTATTTTCGCATTCCCGCAATTTCCCATGCGATTGCGCATCCACGCGTTCACCATTTTTGGTATGTTAACGCATGTGAATCGCGCACACAACATTATTTCAGACATTTCTATCATGGCTTTCTTGTACATGTTAACACATCACTTTTGAATTACCATTGACATTATATTTGTTATGAAATATATTGTATACATTTTCACATGGTTCCATTTAACTATAACAAATAATCATCTATTACCTGTGCAGTAGAGTTGGAAACCTTATCTAGAGAGCGGCATCCGAAGATGGAAATAGAAAGAGACAAACAAAACTGCAGAATATTCATAATTAGCAGAACTGCAATAATAGCCCTGGCTTGCACCTGAAACATAAAAGTATATTATTAATAAAACATTCCCAAAAATTATTAGCATTCTTAAAAATAATTTAAAAAATAATAATTAAAAACACTACAATAATACTGGGTAGTATTAAATAAACCTGCAACATTTCAGAACATTATTTTGGAACATTTTTTTTTTTTACAATTGTTTTTATTATTATTATTATTTTGGATTTATATAGAGCCAACATCTTCCGTAGTGCTTTACAATACAGTTCAGTATAAATAAAGATTTATGGACAGCTAAGTAGCAAAACTCTTTTAACCCACACCCTCCCATTAAAAGTATCCAGTAAAAGGACCTAGACCAATAGGACCTCACTCCTGGTTTTTCCCTAGATCGCTGTTTATCCTTAATTGCGATCCCCTGTCTGGTTCGTCCTATCTTTGCTTGTAACAAGGGTGTGACAAATAGGTACTCTTAATGGGCAGGGGGTGTTAAAGGGTTTTCTTGTCTTTTACATTTTTGCATATAATTGCAGAATATAAACTTAATTATGAGAACAGTTCACAGAATGCCAAATCAAAAAAATACATAAATATTGTGAGATTTAAAAAATAATTATTCCCCTATATTGCTTAGTATGTACTGTACTGTACTGCAGTACATTTGTTGAAGGTTGCCCTCATAAATTAAGCATTATATTTATAAAGCAGAAGTAAAAGGGTGGAAAGTAGTGAATTTAACAATGTATTTGTAAAATAAGAAGTAGAAGGTGATGGCAGAGAAAAAGACGGCGGTGGCGGTGGCACCTGAAAAAAAGATTAAAACCCGTTGGAGATCTGGAAGGAAGGAAATTTTTAGGACAGTTTAACTGATGGACGGGAGTTAAATGAGCCATGTCTTACCTCCCATTCTTCAGTAAAACCTGCAGGAGAGAAGAAGAAACTTACCTCAGATCGCTCCAGTGCTAACTTCTCATTGACATTTCTCGATGCAGCCACACTCCCTTGCACTGTGTGCATGCGTGCACAATGCAAAGTACTGTTGATGAGTCGGAGAATGTCAGTGCTGTCGGAGACTGTAAGCAGAGCTGGAGTGATCCAAGGTATGTTTCTTACTTACTTCTTGTTGTTGGAAGCACATGGAATTTTTTACCTAGCTTTAAAGGTTCTGCTCTTTTTGAAGGACAAAAGGATAGTACGACTGTGTGAAAATGCTAAACTGTCCCACAAAATCTGTAAACTAGTGGGCTTAAAGGGTATGTCCACCCTTATTTCTATTTTTTTATATTGCCTTCCCCCTGGTCCGCCAGCCCCAACCGCATGGTTTTTATTTTTAGAAAGCCTCCCAAACTTTTACTTACCTCCCCTCTTTCCTTCGCTGCGCTGTCGGCCCTCTGCTTGCGAGAATGCAAGCAGAGGGGCGGGACCGGCAGTCGCGTCTGTGATTGGCTGAGCGGCAGCCAATCACGGACGCGGCTGCCGGTCATTCAGTGCAGCGGAGGAAAGAGGAGAGGTAAGTAAGAGTTTGGGGAGCTTTCTAAAAATAAAAACCATGCGGTTGGGGCTGGGAGACCAGGGGGATTACTATATTACGGGGGTTTTATGCTAGGGGGATAGTAGAACGGGAGGGAGAGGGAGGGAGAGGGAGGGAGAGGGAGGGGGAGGGAGGGGGAGAAGGGCTGCAGTACGCATGCCAAACTTCTCCCGGAGGCCAGGTAGGAGGCAGAGTCCTATATGGACTCTGCTAGCCTCCTGGTGGGCAGTTTTTGGGACTTTGGGGGGGGGGACTACAGGAGAACCCTATGGAGCTGGGATGTGAGGTAAGGATTACACTACACTACATGATGGGGCCAGTAGTTGGGGGGATTATAGTTTTGGGGGTGGACATGCCCTTTAATTATAAATGCAGTGAAACAATCCTTATTTTCACCGTATTTATAAAATCAATCGTTTTTGGCAAAAAGTATCACTGCAGCGATGTGTGTGTGTGTGGTGTGGAGGTGGTGGTAGTGGGGGAGCTCTCCTCCCTCCACTTCTGTTTAATCTGTTTATAAATGACTTAGAAGGGGGCATTGAGAGCAAGGTCTCAGTGTTTGCTGATGACACTAAACTATAAACTATGCAGAGCTTTGGAAACTTCAAATGATGTGCAAGTGCTGCAAGCAGACCTAGATAGATTATCAAAATGGGCAGCAGAGTGGCAGATAAGATTCAATGTTGATAAATGTAAGGTGATGCATTTGGGATTTAATAATCCCTGTGCCACCTACACCATAAATAACTCTGTGTTAAGTTCATCTGTAATGGAAAAAGATTTGGGGATTCTGGTAGATAACAGACTTAGCTATAGCAATCAATGCCAGGTAGCAACGGCTAGAGCTAGCAAGATATTGTCTTGTATAAAGAGGGTGTCACGAACGCCAGTTCGCTGGGCCCGTGATCTGGCCAATCAATCGGTACTCGCTGCCACCACTTTAAGTTACGGCCTTAAAGACGCCCCAAACATACTCTTGACTCTCACTGACTATGCACACCCGTCCTGGCAGCTAAATGGTTAACACTACACCATTCACTCCAGCAACTAACTGGTTAATTAGCATCAGTCCTTCACAAGCAGTCACAGAGTTAATTAGCATTTACACTGCAAAACACTCAACCACATATAAACTTATAGAGCATCAAAGACAAAACTTATTAAATTTTAGATTTAATATTCCAAAAGGTGAACAGTGCATATAATACAAAAATAAAATAAAATGGTGTTATAATAAAATGACATACAATAGGTACAACAGTTATATAAAATAAAAAGGATAAAAACATTCACAGACCCTACTCACTAGAAGAAGTCCTGTATCCCGGGGCGGGAAGAAACATCGGGTCCATACACACGGTTTTAGCATGTCCCCTCAGTGTGAACAAAGTTATAGGGGCTACAAGGATTTTTAAACTTCTTGTTGAACTACCCCCCTCCTGGGTATGCAGGGGGTGGGAGTGTCTAGGAATTTACGACTAGCCAAAAGCATTCATTCTCCCTCAGTTAGGCAGATTCCATATAAATGTAGATATGTACAATATTGACCACATATTCCTCTCCAGTATTAATTATCAATTCCTCCAATACTAAACATGACCTGTGTGTAATCCATATTTCCCAAGATATTAATAACCTGCCTTGGCAAGGGAATAAGGGCTCCATGTTGGGTATCATTTTGAGGGGCCTTCTGTTCCATTCATAAATATAATATTGGTTTCTACCTTACATATTCCAATACCGAAAAACATTTATTTTACATGTATGACTGTCCTTAAGATGACCTCTTAGTCCCCACCAGACCCCTAGCTGAAGAGAATTCCAGATACACGGTTCAACCCCACATTGTCTAGAAAAGAAGATCTGGTTCCATGCTTCACTAATCGTAATATAAACAATAGGACTGTTCCAGGGTGGAATGGTATTTTTATTAGTCCTTTGCAAGAACTAATACCAATAGTTAACCCATTCTTGCCAAGTCAATACACACATTCCTGACACCTCCCCCTTTAAAATTGGCACACGGGATGTGACTCACAGGTCACCTCCACTGCGTCCACTCTCAAGGCAGCTCCGATTGGCGGGAAAGGCTGTCTGCATTCCTGTGTTCACTCCCTTTCTTGTGCTGTAATGTAAAATCATACTGCTGAAGTATTAAGCTCCACCTTAATAGCTCCTGCAGTACCCCGCAGTTCCTAAAAATGACATCACATCCTTCTTGGTTTGTGGAATGGTCCAGGCTAAAATATCTTTTACTTTGTCATGTTCAGGCTTTAATTTGCCACCTCCTATGCAGTGCCCTAAATAGTGTACCTCGGTCATTCCTATTTGGCACTTTGGCTTTATAGTCAGAACAAACAAGAAAAGAGATGATCAGTGCACATTCCTGGGCCTTATATATCAAAATATCTATGCTAGTGCAAACAGTAAAAACATGGGGGGTTTTAGTTACAATTTTATGCATAAAAGTGAAAAGCCTTCCAACCACGTCAAGGTAACCCCAGTATGGAAGGTCCTAACTGTCACAATCCCTCCAGGCTGCGACGCCCATCCACCTATCCGCTACCAGAAAACACACTCCAAGCAACCGACAGGTGGATGGAACAGATAGGACCTGGTGGAGTTAGTGAACAAACTATATACTACACAATTAATATTACTAAATATCAATATACTCACGGCCACCACATTCCGAGAAAACAGTGGAATGACCTGTTACATATATCTATGGGGGTATCCGCACCCCTACTTCTAACAACCTGTAAGAAAATTGGTTATTCACCCTAATATTCTATACACAGTTATACAGTATATCTATATACCTAAACAATACTTCGCTATAGTAGCGTACTTCGAAGACACAGGTTCATTTTGGGATATACTCAGAATAGGACAATAGCCTATAAATGATTTTATATCATTTATTAAAAGTTGACAAAAATAGTGCAAAAAAAATATAAAGAAAAACTAAAGTAATTTACTGAACATAAAAACGGTAACACACAGGTGAGGGTAAGAAATGGATAAAAGAATGAATACTTAAAGATAGTTGGCATCTGAAAAGTCCATGAGCTGAGTCCAGAACTTGTTAATCCAGGTATGGGAAAAGTCAAAATAATATTTCCTGCTGTAAGCCAATATGGTCAGTCCTGTTGGCTAGATGTTATTGAAGATACTATGACGAACTCCTGAGCTGAGACCTGGCTCCCAATTTTATCCTTTGCCAGAAAATTGGAGCGGTCTGGTCTCTAGAGGGGGTGGACTTGGTTCTGCCCCGAAGGTTGGTTCCTATTTTTGGAAGGAATTTTAAATGTCCAATTCCCCTCCAGTCTATAATCTGTGAACCATACATGTCACATTCAAAATAATAGCATGATGGTCCATAACTAATTTTACCCAACAGAATGAGACCAAATATGACAAATCTGGGGGATCGTAGGCCTAGGAAGGATAATATCCCAAGTTGGGAGGTATCTATAAATGTAGAATTAATTACTGGATAAACTGGGGGTATTTATGAAAACCTGAAATAATTCTACATCCTGAATTATTAAGGAATATGAATTACCTTTGATCCGCCAGTTGGTTTCTGCTCAAATCTCAACTAGAAGATTCCCTGCTGTGCTGGTGCCTACTAGCCTGTAACAGTGTATGCATATTACAGGGACTTCACCCCTTGCCCCTTGCTAGGTCAGCTAACTTAACACCAAATGGGAATGGCTATGGGAAAGGAAGCAGAGCTTACAAGTTAACATGAATTTAACCCTGTGATTACCCATGACAGGGAACAATGTGGGAGCTGCCATACTGCTGGACCATGCCAATAAGGTGAAATAATTGAAAATTAGGAGTGCAATTCCAGATAGTGCCTATGGGGTTTTACATTGCACTCCTGTTTGTCACACTAACTAACTGTTTACCTTGGGTCATTTATCTGTGCTGACACTCCCTGCTTGGTTGCATTTTCTTGGGAAGGTTGTCTCCCTGACCTTGCATATATATATAATATAATATAATGTAATGTTTTGGTCAGATCAGTAGCACTTCCACTATTTGTTATAAAGTAATTTTGCCACAGGAGTGCTCCCACAGCCCCCCTTTTGTGGCTTTATAGTCAGACCTGCAGTTCTGATCCGGTCTAGTACCTGTGAGAGGTGAGACATGTGTTCCTCCCAAGTACTACTGAACACGGCAATATCGTCTAGGTAGGCGACTGCAAATTCACCCAAACCTTCCAACACCTCATTTACCATTCTCTGGAACGTAGCTGGAGCATTAGACATTCCAAAGGGGAGGAACGTAAACTCAAATAACCCAAAGGGGGTTATAAAGGCAGATTTCTCCTGTGCTGCGGTCGTCAGCGGAATCTAACATAGTAACATAGTAATTAAGGTTGAATAAAGACATACATCCATCAAGTCCAACCTATTCACCCTCTTTTTTTTTTTTTTTTAACCCTACCTGACAGTTGATCCAGAGGAAGGCAAAAAAAACCAGCTAAAAAGGGGGGGAAAATTCCTTCCTGACTCCAAACGGCAATCGGAAAGTATCCCTGGATCAACCAGATCTATATGCATTAATACCAGTAATTCTCAAAAACTTACTAAAAAAAGTTACTAAAACTATTTTTTAGTTTTAGTAACTTATCCAGGCCTTTTTTAAAGCTATTCAATGAACTTGCCATTACCACATCCGCTGGAAGACCGTTCCACATTTTCACTGTTCTCACTGTAAAGAAACCTTTCCTAATCTGAAGATGATACTTCTTTTCTTCCAACCTTAAAGGATGTCCACGAGTCCTCTGATATGAACTATTAGTAAACAATGCACCAGAGAGTTCATTGTATGGGCCATTAATATATTTGTATAAGGTTATCATGACCCCACGCAAACGTCGCTTCTCCAATGTAAACAGCCCTAACTTGTCTAATCTGCCTGCATATTCAAGCCCCTCCATTCCCCTTATTCATTTAGTTGCCCTTCTCTGAACTGCCTCAATTTCCAAGATGTCCCTTTTGTATATGGGATTCCAAAACTGCACCGCGTATTCCAAATGAGGCCTTACCAGTGCCTTGTAAAGAGGGAGAATAATATTTTTCTCACTTGAATCTATTCCCCTTTTTATACAAGACAATACCTTGCTAGCTCTAGCCGTTGCTACCTGGCATTGTTTGCTAAGTCTGTTATCTACCAGAACCCCCAAATCTTTTTCCATTACAGATGCACTTAACACAGAGTTATTTATGGTGTAGGTGGCACAGGGATTATTAAATCCCAAATGCATCACCTTACATTTATCAACATTGAATCTCATCTGCCATTCTGCTGCCCATTTTGATAATCTATCTAGGTCTGCTTGCAGCACTTGCACATCATTGGAAGTTTCCAAAGCTCTGCCTAGTTTAATGTCATCAGCAAACACTGAGACCTTGCTCTCAATGCCCCCTTCTAAGTCATTTATAAACAGATTAAACAGAAGCGGCCCCAGTACAGAACCCTGAGGCACTCCGCTTAGAACTTTAGCCCACATAGATGTAGCTCCATTAACCACCACCCTCTGTTTGCGGGCCAATAACCAGTTCTCTATCCATGAACAAATGTTTTCTTCAAGGCCAACAGTCCTCAGTTTATACTTTAGTCGCCTATGTGGCACAGTATCAAAAGCTTTCGCAAAATCCAAATATACCACATCCACTGCTGTGCCTGAATCTAACTTCTTACTCACTTCTTCATTAAAAACAATTAAATTTGTATGGCATGATCTATTTCTCATAAATCCATGCTGACTTCTACTAATAAGATGATCTCTGGAGACAAAGTCAAGGATATGATCCCTTAACAAAGTTTCCATCACCTTTCCTACCACTGATGTTAGGCTTACAGGTCTATAGTTACCAGGCTGTGAACGACTACCTTTTTTGAATATTGGTATTACATTGGCTTTTTTCCAATCCAGCCGCACATCCCCAGACAAAAGCGAATCTGAAAAGATGAGAAACAATGGTCTAGATAGAACTGAACTAAGCTGTTTTAAAATCCGAGGATGCAATCTATCTGGTCCTGGGCCTTTATTGATATTAACTTTATCTAATTGTTTCCGTACCATATCCTCTGTTAGCCAATGTGAATACTCTTCATTTCTTCCCTGCATATTATTACAATCCCTACTGTAAGGACAAGGATTCTCAACAGTAAAAACCGATGTAAAAAAACGGTTTAGCAGATTAGCCTTTTCGGCATCCTCTACAACCACCTCAGCTCCATTATTTAATGATCCCACATTCTCAGTCCTCATCTTTTTACCATTTATATACTTTTTGGGGTTGGACTTGCTTTGTTCGGCAATCCGTATTTTATTTTCTATTTTAGCTAGTTTAATTGCTTTCTTGCACTCTTTATTACAGCTTTTGTACTCCCTGTAAGCCTGTTCTGTGCCTTCTGTTTTCAAAATTTTAAAAGCCTTTTTCTTTTTTTCCATTTCCCTTTTTACATGAGCATTAAGCCATGCAGGAGTGGACCTCATTTTTTTACACTTGTTACCTAAAGGTACAGATTTAGAAATGTAATAGTTTAATATGCCTTTAAAAGTGGTCCACATCTGCTCAGTATCTTTACTTAGAAACAGTTCCCCCCAGTCTATGAGCAGGAATGATTCCTTTAACAGCATAAAATTAGCTTTCCTAAAGTTAAAAGTTTTTGTTAACCCAGTGTACTTTATTTTTTTGCAACCTATATTAAATGACACTATATCATGGTCACTATTACCTAATAGTCTAATTATACTCCTGAGCTCCTGTTGTCTCCCTAGCGTAGCACGTGGCTGCGGTAGTATTTCTGAAATCCCTACCCTTGAGGTCCTTGCTTTTAACTTGGCACCTAATACTCGGCACCTAATTCTTTTAAGGACCTCACCTCCACCTCTAACTTTGTCATTGGCACCAATGTGAACCAAGACCGCTGGGTCACTCCCAGCCCCACCCAATAATCTGTCTACACGATCCACCACATGTCGAACCCTAGCACCAGGCAGACAACACACTGTTCGGCATGTAGGGTCTTGACGACAGATTACCCTATCTACCCTTCTAATAATGGAGCCCCCTACCACTACCACCTGCCTATCCTTCCTAGCCCCCAGTTCTCCCTCCCTTGTATTGGAGATGGCCGTCCCCTGGGTGCTCAAGGGAAAGGCCCGCTCCATACATGCTGCTTCCGAGCCATCGTCCTCCACATCTTCGCCTAAAATGGCAAATCTGTTGGGATCAACCAGCTGGGAATAAGCGTCCCTATCCTTCCCCTGGTGACCCTTACAAATCTATCTTCCTTCTCCATCTTATCTGCCCCATCTCCACCCTCCAGTTTACTGGCCCCTGCTAGTACCTGCATTTCCCCCAGATTTGCCAAGCCCTGCAATGCTGCAAGTTTACCCTTTAGATTCTGGACCTCAGATTCCAAATGGGCAATCCACTCACATCTGACACATACATAGGTCCCCTGGGGTGGCTGCTCCAAGATCCCATACATGCAGCAGGATGCACATTGCGTGGCCCCAACAAAACTGTCCATACTAAATAGCAATACACACCAGAGACACGGCAATACACAGCAATACACAGCAGAGACACAGCAATACACAGCAGAGAAACAGCAATGTTGTTCTTAAACCCTTTCTTGTTCTAAACGCTTTTGTTTCTTAACTATCTCTCCCCTTAAATACAGAAACCCCTTTAGAACAGAAAATCCCTTTGAAAGAAAATTGCTCAAGAGCTGATCGCTCTTGAGAAATGACTTAAATGAGGTTCAAAACAGAAATGAGGTTCTGCCAATATCCTCTGCTTAGATCCATGATTGTTAGATAGTGAGCACTGGCTAACTGATCCAACAATTCATCAATCCTAGGCATAGGATAAGCATCAAATACAGTGACAACATTCAGCTTCCGATAGTCCACAAAGAACCTGGTTTGGTCTCGTTTAGGCACCAGAACCACAGGTGAGGCCCAAGCACTATGGGATTTTTTAATTACACCCAGTTCTAACATTTCCTCAATTTCTCTTTTAATATCAGCCTGTACCTCCAAGGACACTCTGTATGCTGACTGTCTAATAGGAGGCTGGTCCCCGGTATTAACTTTATGGACTGCCAGGTGGGTCCTCCCTGGTTTTGCTGTAAAGGTTGGCTGATATGGCTTAAGCACTTCCACCAGTTCTGCTTTCTGCCTTCCCAACAATTGGGGGTTGATTTGTGTGTCTGCAAAGGACCCTGCTTCCTTTGTGCATGTGAGTAAATCAACCAGAGGGTCAATCTCCCCCTCATTAGGCAGACTGCAAACGGGCATAGCGTAAGCAGTTCGTTCATGATGGGCCTTCATCATATTAACATGGAATACCTTTTGTCTCTGGCCCTGGTCTCCCATAGCCACCACATACATCGTTCAGTCTCTTTACAATAAGGTAAGGTCCCTCCCGAGCAGCCTGTAGCTTGTTTTGGCACATTGGGAGTAAAACCCACACTTTCTGACCCACTTCGTAAACCTGTTCTCGGGCAGTATGGTCATACCACTGCTTTTGCATTACCTGGGCCTGTTTTAGTTTTTCTTGTGCCAAACCAATGAGAGTTTGTAGTTTTTCCTAGAAGTTAGTTACATAGTCAATCACAGAAACTTCCTTACCCACATTCTTCCCCTCCCAGGCCTCTCTGATTAGATCCAAAGGCCCACCTACCCTCCTCCCATATAGTAGTTCAAAAGGGGAGAATCCAGTGGACGCCTGGGGTACCTCTCTGTGTGCAAACAGTAAATAGGGAAGATCAAGTTCCCAATCTCTTCCTTGGGAACGCACAAACATTTTTAGCATTTGTTTTAACGTGCCATTAAAGCGTTCACATAAACCATTAGTTTGAGGATGATATGGGCTGCTAACTAGGTGTTCCACTTGCACCTTCTTACACAAGCTCTGCATTAAATTTGACATGAATTGGGTACCATGGTCTGTGAGCATTTCCCGTGGGAAAACCACCCGTGAGAATATGGTCAGCAGGGCATCTGCAACCTTGTCTGCCCGTATAGAAGATAACGCTATAGCTTCTGGATATCGGGTGGCATAGTCTACCACAGTCGGGATGAACCTTTTCCCCGAACTACTGGGTATGGCTAAAGGCCCGATGATATCCAAAAGAGGGTGAATAGGTTGGACTTGATGGACGTATGTCTTTATTCAACCTTGATTACTATGTTACTACTACTACTACTAATAATATTTATATACAGCTGTGTTTGTTAACTATTTAAACCCCCATTTCTTTTTTCAATAATGATTTACGTAGCACAGTTATTTATGGTGTAGTTGGCACAAGGATTGTTAAAACCCAAATGCATCACCTTACATTTATCAACATTAAAAAATCTCATCTGCCATTCTGCTGAGCATTTTGATAATCTGTCAAGGTCTGCTTGCAACAATTGCATATTATTTGAAGTAATAATAATAATACTTAATGAAACAAGTAGTACTCATTCTCTATTTATTAGTTTCATGGGGAACAAAAGCATGTTTTATAGTTCGAAACCTAGGTTGATACTTACCAGTAACACTTCACATTCATTGTAGTAATAACCATAACAATGCACTGTTGCAATGTCAATGCTGCACATTATGAGTCCAATAAAGGATGCAATACAGGCAAAAACATTTAGGGAGAGTGACCCTCTGACCTGTATAATAAGAATGAGAAATCAGTGTAAGTGTTAATTATAGGTTATTATTGTATAATATTATATATTCTTTTTAACAAAAAAGAGTAGGGTTGGGGAGTCTCAAAAAGAGTGTCTGATATAGTTTAATGTAGGACAGAGGAGCTACTGGCTACAGTAGACAGAGACATGGATTTCACTTCAAAAAAGTTGCTTTACAACATTACTTTATCTTGTGTAAAGTTTTGGTTTATTACAATAAGCCACTAGACTTTCTAAATGTCATTTCTCACTATAAGAAACTATGAGGTGAAGCAATATTGGACACAATCACCCAACGAAAAATAACTAATAATACAAACAAACAAATATAGGTGCTCTCTTTTATCCAACCGGTGGGTGCAGACACCTCAAAAATTCCACCCTCACAGGAACAGTCAATAACAGATCAAGGGTCACACTCCAAATAACAAATAATTTATTGGTGACCACATATCAGCTCACAAGGTTTCAGGGGGTTATAAGTGCCCCCTTCTTATAACCCCCAAAATGTTTTGAGCTGATGTTGGGTTACCAATAAATAGATTATTTGCTATTTGGAGTGTGACCCTCGATCTGTTATCACTTTTAAAATCAATACTACCTAACCTGATGTGATATCAAGTTAGTGTTGGCAGGGGCGTAACTAGAGGCGAGCAGGGGGAGCAACCGCAGGGGGGCCCAGGAGCAAAGGGGGCCCCGTCTTCTTATTTTTCTTTTTTTTCTTATGAAAATTCGTGGTAGACTCCCGGAAGATCTGGTAGAGGTCGGATACCTGTTACTGTGCTCTTAAATCTCATGCTATGAATAAGCATGCCAATGAAATGGGCTGGATTTTTTTTTCATATAATCATCTATATCCATAAAATCATATATAACCATAAAACAGTGCAGTATAAGAAGCTGATTCATAGGCCTTGCTGCTAAACCATCCTGCTGAAAAGAGTTTTGGCCTCCCAAAAAATTGCTAGCACTAAAACAATGATTATCGGCTGGTATGGCCACAACGACTATCGATGTGTATGGCCACTATAAGTTAATGGCTATGAGTAGACACCATTCCCTGGTCCTGATTAATAAAATGTTGCAGAGTCTGATTTTGCTACTTTAAGGGGCAGTTTGAGGCAGTATGTGAGGGGGACACTGATTTAGGAACTGGGGGCTGCAATGGTAGTGGTAGTTGGTGGAGCGGTTACGGGCAGTGACAGTGGGCCCATAGCTACATCCCCTCACGGTCATACCAGTAAAAAGCAAGCTTTTAATGGTCGCACCCAACCCCCCCAAGCTTTTAAAGGTTACCCAGACCCCCTACAACAGAATACGTACCCCAAACTGGTGTTTTTTGTTAGTGCTGTGTTTGTGCTGTTTTATGCTGCAAAAATTAATGTTCTATCATTAATCGTTTTTGAGAAATTAATTTTTTTTTTTAAAAATGGTCACCCAGCCCCCCTACAATAGAGTAGGGATAGAAAAATGGTATTTTTGGTTAGTGCTGCTCTTGTGCTGCTTTGTGTAACAGAAATGAAGATTTGTGCCATTTTGTATGAATGATAATAGCAATTTTTTTTTTTACAGATCAAAAGAATACAATAGAAATTTCTACAATAGAATATGAATACGAAACCAGGCTGGTTTATTTGTGCTGTTCGGCGCTACAAAATTTAACATTTGTGCCGCTTTCATTTGGAAGATAATAGCACTTTTTTAAAACAAAGGTTAAAGGTCACCAGTCCCCCAATAATAGATACAAACCCAGGCTGGTTTGTTTTTACTACATTTGTACACTTTTTTGTACTGAATATTAAGATTTGTGCTGCTTTCATTTAGAAGATAATAGTATTTATTTTTACAAAGGTCAAAAGGTCACCAGCCCCCTTTCAATGGAAAAGGTATACAAAACCAGGCTAATTTGTTTGTGCTATGATTGTGCTTTTTTGTGTTACAAAATTAAGATTTGTGCTGCTTTCATTTGGAAGATAATAGTTTTTTTTTCTACAAAGGTTAAAAGGTCACCAACCCCCACTACAATAGAATATGGATACAAAACTAGGCTGGTTTGTTAGTGCTATGTTTGTGCTGTTTTGCTGAAAATAACAGCATTTTTATACAATGGTCAAAAGTTCACCACCCCCTACAATAAAATATGAAAATTAACGTAGGCTGGATGGTTAGTGCTACAAAAATGTATTTTGCTTGTAGGATAATAGCAGTGTTTTTTTTAAACAAAGATCCAAAGTTCACCAGCCCCTTTACAATAGAAAATGGATACAAAACCAGGCTGATTTGTTAGTGCTACATTTGTGCTGTTTTGTGCTAAAAAAAGATTTGTGCTGCTTTTGTTTGGAAAATAATAGCAGCTTTTTTTTTTTTACAAAAGTGAAAGGGTCACCAGTTCTCTATAATATAATAAGGATTCAAAACTAGGCTGGTTGGTTAGTGCTACTTTTGTAAAAAACAAAATATGGATTTGTGCCACTTTCGCTTGGAAGATAATAGCAGGTTTTTTGTTTTTTTTTACAGAGGTCAAAGGGCCAACAGCCCCTCCTTAAAATAGAAACCTGGTTTGTTAATGCTATGTTTGTGCTGTTGTATGTTACAAAAATTAAGAATTGTACCAATTTTATTTGGAAAATAATAACATTTTTATACAATGGTCAAAATGTAACCAGCCTACAATAAAATATGGATACGAAAGTAGGCTGTATGTTTAGTGCTATGTTTGTACTGTTTTGTGCTACAAAAACTAACTTTTGTGATGCTTTTGTTTGGAAAATAATAGCAGTGTTTTTTTTGTTTTTTTTGCAAAGGCCAAAGGGTCACCAGACCCTCTAATATAGAATTAAGCCACAAAACCAGGCTGGTGTGTTAGTGCAATGTTTGTGCTACAACAATGAAGATTTTTACCACTTTCGTTTGTAAAATAATAGCACTTTTTCTTATAGGTCAAAAGGTCACCAACACAGAATATGGACATAAAAAAAGGATACTGAAAAACTAGTACAACAATACATTAACTATTTCTTCCCTGACATAGTTTTAAATGTACCAAACTTGTGTCAACCAACCTTGGTGTGTATCACTTCAATGATGTTCTTAATTAGTATTCCCCAAAGCCACTTTTCACAACACTTAAATTTACCAAATTTGCTTATAAGCATACTTACACAATCCAATACCTCATGGTCTAGAAAACACCTCCTTTGCTGCTTAACCTAAATCTACCTGCCACACAACAGTAGAGGAGGCAATGGCTAAAAGCCATTGGCCATGATGTAAGCATTATGGCTTTTACTGATGGCCAGACCTGGAAGGTGCAGAGGAGAGTAAAGAGCCACAGTGATGGATTGTGCTGGTTAAGTAAGGTTGGAATAGCACCCCCACATGCACCACCCTATATGCATTGTGGGGAAATTTGGGACACACCCCCTTCTAAGCCATGCCTATTTGATACCTAATAAACAGTGAGATAGCTAGTCACAAAGGTGAATACACTCATATTTGTGTAAATATTTTAAAATATCTCATTTCATGGGCCCATACTGCAGATATGACACTTTGATACAATGTAAAGTAGCCAGTATATTATTATTATTATTATGGATTTATATAGTGCCAACATCTTCCATGGCGCTTTACAATTACATAGTTATACATTACATACAGGGTAATACATGGTATACAAAGTCATACATTTAACATACACAGGTAATACATTATATAAATAAACAGAGTGATGCGTTTCTTACAGCAATACTGTGATACAATAGGATATAGGACCCTGCCCAAAGAGCTTACAGTCTAGAGGATATGGGGGTAAGACATAAGGTTGCGGGAATTGGTAGGCTGTAAATATATTGGCAGTGGAGTGTGAAAGACAGGTTGGATCATATTGGGTAGTAAAAGGGGTTATGTCTAGGCCAGGTTATATGCTTGCCTGAAAATGTGGGTTTTAAGGTTTGAAGGTATTAAGGGATGGTAAGTGACGGACAAAGTGAGGAAGGGAGTTCCAGAGCAGAGGGGCAGTACAAACAAAGTCCTGAATATTGGCATAGGAAGAGATATATGAAGGGGCTGTGTTGGTTAGTGCTTTGTAGGATAGGGTAAGCAGCTTGAACTGGATCTTTTGTGTGATGGGAAACCAGTAGAGGGACTGACAGAGAGTATAGGGGATACCACAGCTTGTTTAAATGAAAAGGGGAAAATTACTAGTGGAGAGGGACAAGTTAAAGAGAAAGGTGAGGGCTGGTATGAATGAAAAGGAGAGGGGGAATAAGATGAGAGGGAGAGGGGGCTGGTGGTGTGACGTGTCCTGGATAGGAGAGATAAGAGTCCCTGTTCTGTAATAGCGATGAAGCTCATTAAGGATTAACCAATGAAGGAAGGTAAGCCGGTGCAGTGGTAGGAGTTGGAAGCTGTAGGGAGGAGCTAGGGTGTACAGGAAAACCATTTCGAATGTTTTAAATTTTTTCTGTGAAATAGGCTATTTCATCAGCCGATAAACGGGGTAGGTGCAGGAGGTGGCGAACAGAGCAGGGAGTTGAATACTTTAAAGAGCTTTAAAGAGAGTTTGGGGTTATGGGATTGTGTGGATATGAGTGAAGAGAAATATTTTTGTTTGCCTAAGGACAAAGCACCTCTCATCTGATAAAGGGCACTTTTAAATTCAAGAAAGTCTCTGTTTTTGTTACTCTTGTGCCAGCATCGTTTGGCTATACGGGATTTCCTTTTCATTTTTTAATCTGATCCGTAAGCCATGGTTGTGGGTTCTTGCGACTAAGGTGGCAGGTGGATAACGGAGCAACAGAGTCGAGGGCATTGGAAACCGTGGTATGGCAGCGGACAGCTGGAAGATCAGGATCAGAGAAGGAGGGCATGGAGACAGAGAGGGAAAGAGGGTTGTGATACACAGGTCCCTGCATCTGTACGTTTGTTTGTTAGGGGTTACAGCTGGGACAGATGACACAAGATTAAATTTGAGAAGATAATGATCGGATAGAGGAAAGGGAGAGTTGGAGAAGTTAGATACACAGCAGAGGTGGGTGAAGACCAGATCCAGTGTGTGTCCATTACAATGGGTCTGAGCAGAGGACCATTTTCGTAAGGCCAAAGGAGGAGGTAAGAGAAAGAAGTTTATTGGCAGCATTGGTGTTAGTATCGATGGGAATATTGAAGTCCCCTAAGATAATTGAGGGGATGTCAGTGGATAGAAAGTGGGACAACCAAGCAGAGAAGTGGTAAAAGAAAGCAGTGGTTAGGCCAGGTGGTCGATAAATAACCGCAATCTGTAGGGGTGTGGGAGAGTAAACATGGACTGAGTGGAACTCAAAAGATAGATGGGAGAGGGCTGGTAAGGGCGTGATGGGTATGAAAGTACTGCGCTCAGAGAGAAGAATACCAACTCCCCAACCACATTTATTATCAGGCCTAGTAGTGTGGCTGAAGTGAAGGTCACCATATGGGAGTGCGGCGGGTGAGACAGGGTGACAGCCATGTTTCGGTAAGACCAAGAAAAGTAAGACTTAAGCGATAAATAGGTTGTGTACCTGTGCAAGTTTATTACAAATAGACCGTGTGTTCCAAAAGGCCCCAGATATTGGAGCAGGGCAGGGTGAAGGATAAAGAGAGGTACATTAGTGATATTGTGGGTGTTTAGGTTACGAGGGTCTGGATCAGATAAATAAGCTCTAGGGGATCTTGGAACTGTAGGAACCTCACAAAAGTGAGGTTTTGGGGGGTGATAATCATTTTAAAACAAACTTGTTTTTAGGCTGGACATTCCCTTTAAGGTTTAAATTTGCTGTCCACCCCAAAATAAATCAACACTGCCATTAATGTATAAACATCTGGCAACAGAAGGAAGTACACTCCAAGAATAAAGTCCAAATTGTGCTCAGATAGCCATTTTTCCTCCTCTGTGTCATGTGATTTGGTAGAATTTCAAATAATTAAGCAACCCTGAACCCCACAAAATATACAAAATGGTCCAGTCCCTTGGGCCTATTTAGTGACATGAGTTCTAGTATATGTAAAAAAAAAAAAATATTAGGAACTAAAGATACCATTTAGATAGGAATGAATCTAAATCATAATTGCCACAGATTCTTGTACAAGTCATTCTGAATTGAGAAAGCCAGTCGGATGACTAGCAAAACGTCTTCAAGAACTACATTTCAAGTCCAGTTGATCTAATTGAATACAACAGATATACCATGACCTGGATGAATGAGAACCTTCACAAGCATGAATCTAAAAAATCTATTTATTTCCTATATACAAATATGATAGGAACATATATTGTAGTTCTTATAAACAGATCTGGGTCCAGTGACCCTATAGGGTCTAGATCATTATCCTCTGGAATATGGAATGTTTAATAAATATGCATATCCAAAAACAAAATACACATGTACCAAGAAGTCTCTGCCACAAAACAGTAGAAACTACCTTAAAAGCAATTAGCCCCAAATGTTTAAAAATAACTGCAACAATTAATAGTAATCCGGATGTGTATATACATCTCTAGAGATTTTGACACACCGAATGAAACACTAAGGGCATGGCCACACTGCAACGCAAACGCAATGGCACACGGAATCGCATACGATTTCATGTGCGATTTTGTTGCCTTTGCCCATGCGTTTTTTTGTTACATATAGAACAACGCATGCGATTTCGATTTAAAATGTGGAACACAAATCACAATCGCAATCACATCGCACATGAAAACGAGCATTTTCAGTGCGTTGCTGTGATTCCAATGATCGGGAAAAAATGCATGTGCAATCACATGCGCAAACGCAAAAAAATCGCAACAGTGCTGCCTAACCCTAATAGTTAAGAGTCTTACTTCATTGTGGCTCAGCTCCCCATACTCTAGTGTATAATAAATAAATAAACTCCACTTGACTTGGTAGTTTTACAAGGTCTCACGTGTGAATAAAGAGCAAGTGTGCTAAATTTGGTGTTACTGCTCTCACACTCTCTCATACTGGTCACTGGAAGTTGAAATAAAGATAACCAGATAGGACACTAGCATGGGAAATCAATAACAAATAAACCCTATTTATGCTGTTAGTAGATATTTTATACATGTATATCTAATGGGGAGGCGCTAGATTATTATATTATGGGGATAAGTATATGAAAATACATTCTGATTAAAAACATATTAAAAACATTATATATACAAGACACTATACCTACAGTGGTTTACCATAACTATTAGTCAGAATAATAACATACCAGTATAAAGTAAGCAGTACCTCTAAACAGTTTCTAAGTCTCAATGGCTGTTCCAGTGAAAAAACAACTCCCCCATGTAACCGTCACTGTCTTAATGAGAGAGCTCGAATAGGCAGGTAGGAAGACAAACCTCTAAAGGAGACCGGAGGCCCTATACATCGGCGGGACCACTTGTAGTAGGCACACTGTTTTTTCACTGGAACAGCCCTAGAGACTTAGAGACCATTTAGAGGCCCCGCTTACTTTTTTATTATTCTGACTAATAGTTATGGTCACTGGAAGTTGAACATGGTACCCTATGGTAAAGAAAATGCTGGGATCTGAAATAAGAATTGTTGCTTTACATAAAGATGGCATAGGCTATAAGAAGATTGCCAACACCCTGAAACTGAGCTGAAGCTTGGTGGTCAAGACCATACAGAGTTTAACAGGACAGGTTCCACTCAGAACAGGCTTTGCCATGGACAACCAAGAAGAAAGACTGATGCACAAGAAAGCTTGCAAACAGTTTGCTGCAGACAAGCAGGCTAAGGACATGGTTCCAGTAATCCATTTCCTGTGGTCTGATCAAACCATGATAAACTTATTTGGTTTAGATGGTGCCAAGCATGTGTGGCGGCAACAGAGGACTACAAAGAAAAGTGTGTCTTGCTTACAGTCAAGTATGGTGGTAGGAGTGTGATGGTTTGGGGCTGCATAAGTACTGTTAGCACTTCATTGAGGAAACCATCAATTAATTCCAACATGTACTGTGACATGCTGAAGCTGAGCATGATCCCCTCCCTTTGAAAACTGGGAGGCAGGACAGTATTCCAACATCATAATGACCGCAAACATCCCTCCAAGAAACCACTGCCTTGATAAAGAAACTGAGAGTAAAGCTGCTGGACTGGCAAAGCATGTCTCCAGGCCTAAATTGAGCATTAGTGGGACATCCTCAAATATCAGAGTGCAGCTCTGTGATGGATGTCATCATGGAGGAGTAGGAAAGAATTCCAGTGGCAACCTGTAAAGGTCTAGCAAACTCCATGGCCAAGAGAGTTAAGACAGTGCTGGAAAATAATGGTGGCCACATAAAATATTGACACTTTAAACAAAATTTGGACATTTTCCACTTAGGAGTATACTCACTTTTGTTACCAGCGGTTAAGACATTAATTGCTATGTGTTGAGTTATTTTTAGGAAACAGCAAATGTAGACTTTTATACAAGCTGTACGCTGACTACTTTACATTGTATCAAAGTGTCATATTTTCAGTATTGTCCCAAGAGAAGATATAATAAAACATTTACAAAAATGTTAGGGGTGTATTCACTATCATTTCATACTGTAGATAGATAGATAGATAGATAGATAGATAGATAGATAGATAGATAGACAGACAAGAACAATGAAACAATGACCGATAAAACCTAAATTACTATATAAGAGTTAGAAATTCTGCACACAGTGAGCATTACAATTCATTAACCATTTCTCCTCAGCCATCTTTAAAAATGCCAAACCTTTGTGCATGGACCTCGGTGCATTTCATTTCAATTATGTCACTGTGGATGGCCAGTATTCTGCATGCTCAAAACAGGGGAGCTGCTTGGGCTTAGCTGGCCCTTCTCGCCTACTAAACTTCCATCAGCAGCATGGTGTTGCTTCTTGGGGGGTTGTAGGTTTTCATGGGTACATGCTATAAAGATGCTGCTAGTAGCTAGCAGTACACAATCACATGCAAAAAATCTGTGACCCAATTTTCAAAATATCAAGAGTCCTGGGGGAGATTTTGCTCTGTGTCCACTGCCCCAGTCCACCCTTTCCTGTGTCTGTCAGTGACACTCTTTTTCCATTGAATAACACAAAAAAGGAGATGTATGCCATAGTAACATTCCGAAACGTTACTAATAAATTTGATTAACTAGGACTGGTGTGCCCAGTGTACTTCATCCACATATTTGTCTTCTCTTGGCTACAGTGCTTGGAGCACCCAGCATTTTGGAATTTGATTTATACCCTTGGTTTAGGTGTGCAGGGTCCTATCCATTATATTTGTCTGTCCAGTAATAAGTACCCCTCAAAGTTGTATTCCAGCTCCCTTGGAGTTTGCTGGCAGTGTGTACGTGTGCACCTTTTTATTCATATGGCTATTAGAGCAAGAAATATAACTTTGCATCTGTTTTGTTTTTCATTTGAAGATATCTGCTAAAATCACAAACATCTTTGCAGAACTATGTCCATAATTCTGTATGAATAATAATGGACTGGGGTGTTGGGGCCTAACAATACGTACAGTATAATACTAGAGGTTAACCTTGATGCTTTAAGAGGCCAACTCAACTTTTATCTTTTCTGAAACTTTAAGCACATCTATCTACCTTCTCCTGACTTGGTTATTCATGTCCCTTTGGTGTTGAAGGGGCTGGGTAATATTTGTAAAAAAAAAAAAAAGCAATTTTTATCTTTCAAACAAAAGCAACACAAATCTTAAAGGGCATTGCCAGCCATATTTTCATTTTACTTTTAGCCCTGGCCCTGAAGATACTTACAAGACCCAGTCCCTCACCACCTTGGTGCCGCCTCCTGCTGCTGTTGTAAGCTGGTTTTGAGCTGGTCATGGCTACCAGCTATTGGCTGTGACGTCACTGGTGTGCCTTAGAATTACAACTGCTACCAGGAAGCAGAGTGGTGAGGGACCAGGTCTTGTAAGCATCTCCAGGGGCATCTTTGAAGCAGGTAGAAATTGGTGTTGAGGGGATGCTGAACCTATATATAAATTTATTTTTATTGCTGGAAATGCCCTTTAATTGTGGTATCACAAAATGACACTGGCAAAAGACATTGGGATGTTTAATTTGTACCAATGATTCAGGGACAGCTTCACAGATATGCCTGGTTTTATGTCCATACTTTGTTGTAAGGGGCTGGTGACCTTTTGTCATTTATAAAAAAACAAATATCTGCACAAACCGTCACTAAGGTAGCACTAACAAACCAGTATGGTTACATGTCTATACTGCTATTATCTTCTAAACGAGAGCGGCACAAATCTTCATTTTTGTAGCGCAAAACAGCAAAACGCAGCACTAACTAAAAATACCATTTTCATATCCTTATTCTGTTGTAGGGGAGCTGGGTGACTTTTTGACCATTATAAAATAAAATGTTAATATCTAAAAATGATTACTGATAGAACAATAATTTTTGCAGCACAAAACAGCACAAATGCAGCACTAATTTCAGCTAAATATACTGCTGTAGGGGGGCTGGATGATGTAATCATTTGCAAAAATATAATTGCTATTATCTTCTAAATGAAAGCAGCACAAATCTTTACTTTTGTGGCACAAATAGGAAAAATGTAGCACTAACCAAAAACAATACAATTGTTTGTCTGATTGTAAGGGGGTCAACTTCACAGAGCTCCATTTAACTGCCCATGATGTGATACAATACACACCTGTCACAAAAAAACACAGTCGGGTCTGTCCATATAACCTTTCAGCAACGGAAAATAATTTCCACTGAAAGTTAGATAGAGCACACACTGAGGTATATTTGAATATTTATATGGTAAACTGCAACCACCTTCCCAGACAGGTGAATGGCCTTCAAAATATATCTAAAAATCCTAAGCAAAAAGGATATTATACACACCACTAACTTCTAAAGGGACAAAAATTTTATATTATTTATTAAAAGTAGAAAAGAGTGCATAAAAAAAGAAAAGGAAAAATGCTATAATAAATAATTGAACATTAAGGTAGCACACAGTTAAGAGTAAAGAGGATAACAAAGAAAATACTTACAGGGTTATTCAATAAAAGTTCTTATCATTTAAAATGGTGCTAATTTTGCCCCAACCAATAAGATGTTAGCTTTCAAATGTTAAATAAGATCTGATTGGTTTGGGCAAAAGTAGCACCATTTTAAACAATAAGAACTTTTATTGAATTTCACTGTTAGAGTTGAAATTGCATCTGTTAAGTTTGGGATTGAAGTCCAATTTGGTAATCCACAGATAATAATTATGTCCAAAGTATTAACCCTTTCACTGCCACAGATCGTATATTCACGATCTGTGCAGTGAATACTCAAACTGCCACAGATCGAGAATATACGATCTGTGGCTTCCCCCCTCCAAAAATTTTTTCCCCCCTGCTAGGGGCGATCGGGGGGCAGCATTCAACTGCCCCCCTAGCCCCCTCAATCCCCCCTCGGTTTCGTCCAAATCCGAGGGAGGGGTTCGGGAGATATCAGTACCTGCAGCCCGGCAGCCGGTCCCACGTGGAGAAGCAGAGGAGAGCAGTCTTCGTTCCGGAAAGGGAGACCCCGGTGACATCACTCAGCTTCCTGCTTCACCGGGGTCTTCCCTAAGAGAGGTAAGATGCTGCCCCTGGTGGTCTAGTGGAGGTACTGCAGCATGATCTCTATTCAGATCGTGCTGCAGTACCTGTATAGCACAAGCTGTCATGCTGACAGCTTTACTATACATTTTGTGAATGGAACTCAAAGTTCCATTCACAAATAGGATTTTTTCTAAGTCTTTGCTACTTAGCGAAGACTTAGAAAAAAAATGGGGACAGAGATCAAAATTTGGTGATCACTTCTGATCACCAAATTATTGATCTTTGCCAATGAATGAAAAATCACTTCCTGGAAAATGATTTCCGGGAAGTGATTTTTCCGATCGGTTTTCGAATTGGAAAACGGGCATTTATGCCCGTATTCCAAGTTCGTTATCATTCCCAAAGATGATTTGGTGATCATCTTTGGGAATGATCCCCAAAAAAAGGGGAAATGCACACAAAAAAAAATCTTAAAGTGATACACACACCTTTTTTTTTTTTTTACCCTAAAAAAATTAGCAAAAACTTTGTCTTCTCCAAGCTTCCCAATGTCCCCGGTGATATCGGTAAACTAAACGCGGATCATTTATTTGTTGGATTTCAAGGGAAACTAAGCCTATTTTAGTAGGAAATTTTGCAGAGGTACCAAAAAAAGACCGGATTGAATTTTAGAATCGTAAAGTGTGCAAAAACTTGTGGGACTCTCCGTACTAACTGTTTTTCACTAAATAAACCACTAAAAGAGGGAGTGGGGATAGGGGTGGGGGTGGTTGTGGCTTTTTTAATTTTTTCTTGTAATTGCAATTGCGCATGGATCCCATTTTAGCTAGTTGGTGGCCCTGTCTCTGTTTGCACCCAGCCATATGGCGTACCGTTTGATCCAGGACATGTGGGAGAGTTCGATGAATAACAGCATCTGGAATTCTTCATATATATATGAAAGCATGATACCATCACGAAGCTGAAGGTGTGTAGCTTCCAAAAATATATAGTTTGTGGGGGGTATTTCCAAGTTGATTAGGCTGTTCAAATTACAGAACACTTTGACTTTTTTCTTGTAATTGGACTTGTGCATGTGTCCCATTTGAGCTAGTTGGTGGCCATGTCTCTGTGTGCACCCACGCATATGGCATACCGTTTGATTCAGGACATGTGAGAGATTGCCATTTAGTGGTTTTTTTTTACTTGTCAAGTGGGTTTAGGTAGGATTTCAACCTTTGAATCATCTTATTATATTTTTTACAAAATCTCCTAAAAAGCACAGAGTTCTATGGAGTACTGTGTCTGGAACTCTTCATGTATATATGAAAGCATGGCACCGTAACGTAGCTGAAGGTGTGTAGATTCCAAAAATATATAGTTTGTGTGGGGTATTTCTAAGTTTCAGAGCCGTTTCCTTTAAATAGGGGAAGACTGTTGAAATTACAGAGCACTTTGATTTTTTTCTTGTAATTACACTTGTGCATGCGTCCCATTTGAGCTAGTTGGTGGCCACGTCCCTGTGTACATCCACGCATATGGCATACCGTTTGATTCAGGGAATTTGGAAGATTGATAATTGACAAGTTTTTTTTACATGATATGGAAATTTGCCATGATTTTTAACTTTGAATTGTATTTTAATAAATTTTTCCTGAAAATCTGGTAAAAAAGCGAAATTTTACATCAAACTGCGCCCACACCATTGGTGGTATGCATAAAGGAATCACACCATTGTGTAGCTGAAGGTGTGTAGATTCCAAGAATATATAGTTTTGGGGGGTATTTCTAATATAGAGGGGTGTTTAGTCTGACAAATCTGAAAAGTTGCTGTAATTGGGCCATTGTTCATTGGCTCACTTTGTGGCTAGTTGATTCCACGTTTGCGTGTGTAACCATACATAGGGCATGATTCAGGACATTTAGGAGATTGATATTTGGTAACTTTTTTTTACATTACTTGGGATTTTGGCATGATTTCTACCTTTTGAGAGTGTTTTTTTTCAAATTTTTTAGAAAACCTGCTAAAACTGCGAACTTCTACGAAGAAGTGGCCCACACCATTGATGGTACGAATGAACAAACTACAGAATTTCGTAGATAAACGTGTGTGGATTCGAGAAATATATGGTTTGTGGGGGTTGTTTTGTGGGGAAAAATTGCAGACCATTGTTTCACTTTGTGGCTTTTGGCTTCCACGTCCGTGTGTGTAACCACACATATGGCATACCGTTTGATTCAGGACATTTGGGAGATTGATATTTATTAATTTTTTTTTACATTTCATGAGGTTTTGGCATGATTTCTACCTTTTGAAGTTGTTTTTGCGAACTTCTACAAAGAACTGCGCCCACACCATTGATGGTATGAATGAACAAACTACAGTGTTACATAGCTGAAGGTGTGTAAATTTCAGGAATATATAGTTTGTTACGGGGGTGTTTTGTGGAAAAAACTGCAGACAGTCTAAATTCAGAGTTGGCTAAATATTTTTGCCGTTTCTGAGCCATCGTGCATTGTCTCACTTTGTGGCTTTTCGCTTCCTCGTCCACGTGTGTAACCACACATATGGCATACCGTTTGATTCAGGACATTTGGGAGATTGATATTTAGTAACTTTTTTTTACATTCCATGAGGTTTTGGCATGATTTCTACCCTTTGAAGTTGTTTTTTGTTCATTTTTTCAGACAAATGCGAACTTCTACGAAGAACTGGAGATTGATATTTAGTAATTTTTTTTACATTCCATGAGGTTTTGGCATGATTTCTACCTTTTGAAGTTGTTTTTTGTTCATTTTTTCAGACAAATGCAACAAACTTCTACGAAGATAGTTTGTGGGGGTTATTGCTAAGCTATGGGGGTGTTCTGTGGAAAAAAATGCAGACTGTTCAAATTCAGAGTTGGCTAAATATTTTCGTTTATTGTGAGCCATTGTGCATTGTCTCACTTCGTGGCTATTCGCTTCCACGTCCGCATGTGTAACCACACATATGGCATACCGTTTGATTCAGGACATTTGGGAGATTGATATTTAGTAACTTTTTTTTACATTCCATGTTGTTTTGGCATGATTTCTACCTTTTGAAGTTGTTTTTTGTTCATTTTTTCAGTCAAATGCGAACTTCTATGAAGAACTGTACCCACACCATTGATGGTATGAATAAACAAACTACAGTGTTACATAGCTGAAGGTATGTAGATTTCAGAAATATATAGTTTGTGGGGGTTATTGCTAAGCTATGGGGGTGTTCTGTGGAAAAAAATGCAGACTGTTCAAATTCAGAGTTGGCTAAATATTTTCGTTTATTGTGAGCCATTGTGCATTGTCTCACTTCGTGGCTATTCGCTTCCACGTCCGCATGTGTAACCACACATATGGCATACCGTTTGATTCAGGACATTGGTAGATTTGATATTACTAACTTTTTTTTACATTTCATGAGGTTTTGGCATGATTTCTACCTTTTGAAGTTGTTTTGTTATTTCAGACAAATGCAAACTTCTACGAAGAACTGCGCCCACACCATTGATGGTATGAATGAACAAACTACAGTGTTACATAGCTGAAGTGTGTAGATTTCAGAAATATATAGTTTGTGGGGTTATTTCTAGTTACGGGGGTGTTTTTGTGGAAAACTGCAGACAGTCTAAATTCAGAGTTGGCTAAATATTTTTGCCGTTTCTGAGCCATCGTGCATTGTCCCACTTTGTGGCTTTTCGCTTCCTCTTCCACATGTGTACACACATATGGCATACCGTTTGATTCAGGACATTTGGGAGATTGATATTTAGTAACTTTTTTTTACATTCCATGAGGTTTTGGCATGATTTCTACCTTTGAAGTTGTTTTTTGTTCATTTTTTCAGACAAATGCGAACTTCTACGAAGAACTGCGCCCACACCATTGATGGTATGAATGACAACTACAGTGTTACATAGCTGAAGGTGTGTAGATTTCAGAAATATATCATTTTGTGGGGGTTATTTCTAAGTTACGAGGTGTTTTTGGAAAAAACTGTAGACTGTCCAATTCGGAGTTGGCTGAATAATGTTCCTGTTTCTGAGCCATCGTGCATTGTCTCACTTTGTGGCTTTCGCTTCCACGTCCGCGTGTGTAACCACACATATGGCATACCGTTTGATTCAGACATTTGGGAGTTGATATTTGTAACTTTTTTTTACATTCCTTGAGTGTTTTGGCATATTTCTACTTTTGAAGTTGTTTTTTGTTCATTTTTTTAGACAAATGCAAACTTCTACGAAGAACTGCGCCCACACCATTGATGGTATGAATGAACAAACTACAGGTTACATAGCTGAAGGTGTGTAGATTTCAGAATATATAGTTTGTGGGGGTTTTTCTAAGTTACGGGGTGTTTTTGTGGAAAAAACTGCAAGACGTCAAATTCAGAGTTGGCTAAATATTTTCGTTCTGAGCCAATCGTGCATTGTCTCACTTTGTGGCTTTTCGCTTCACGTCCCTGTGTAACACACCATATGGCATACCGTTTGATTCAGGACATTTGGGAATTGATATTTAGTAACTTTTTTTTACATTCCATGAGGTTTTTGGCATGATTTCTACCTTTTGAAGTTTGTTTTGTTCATTTTTTCAGACAAATGCGAACTTCTACGAAGAACTGCGCCCACACCATTGATGGTATGAATGAACAAACTACAGTGTTACATAGCTGAAGGTGTGTAATTTCAGGAATATATAGTTTGTGGGGGTTATTTCTAAGTTACGGGGGTGTTTTGTGGAAAAAACGGCAGACAGTCTAAATTCAGAGTTGCTAATATTTTTGCTTTTCTGAGCCATCGTGCATTGTCTCACTTTGTGGCTTTTCTCTTCCTCGTCCACGTGTGTAACCACACATATGGCATACCGTTTGATTCAGGACATTTGGGAGATTGATATTTAGTAACTTTTTTTTACATTCCATGAGTTTTGGCATGATTTCTACCTTTTGAAGTTGTTTTTTGTTATTTTTTCAGACAATGCGAAACTTCTACGAAGAACTGCGCCCACACCATTGAGGTATGAATGAACAAACTACTTTTACATAGCTGAAGGTGTGTAAATTTCAGGAATAATAGTTTTGTGGGGTTATTTCAAGTTACGGGGGTTTTTTGTGGAAAAAACTGCAGACGTCAAAATTCAGAGTTGGCTAAATATTTTTGCCGTTTCTGAGCCATCTTGCATTGTCTCACTTTGTGGCTTTTCGCTTCCTCTCACTGTGTAATCCCACATATGGCATACCGTTTGATTCAGGACATTTGGGAGATTGATATTTAGTAACTTTTTTTACATTCCATGAGGTTTTGGCATGATTTCTACCTTTTGAAGTGTTTTTTGTTATTTTTCAGACAAATGCGAAATTCTACGAAGAACTGCGCCCACACCATTGAGGTATGAATGAACAAACTACAGTGTTACATAGCTGAAGGTGTGTAAATTTCAGGAATATATAGTTTGTGGGGGTTATTTCTAAGTTACGGGGGTGTTTTTGGGAAAAAACTGCAGACATGTCTAAATTCAGAGTTGGCTAAATATTTTTGCCGTTTCTGAGCCATCGTGCATGTCTCACTTTGTGGCTTTTCGCTTCCTCGTCACATGTGTAATCACCCATATGGCATACCGTTTGATTCAGGACATTTGGGAGATTGATATTTAGTAACTTTTTTTACATTCCATGAGGTTTTGGCATGATTTCTACCTTTTGAGTTGTTTTTTTGTTATTTTTTCAGACAAATGCAAACTTCTACGAAGAACTGCGCCCACACCATTGATGGTATGAATGAAACAAACTACGTGTTACATAGCTGAAGGTGTGTAATTTCAGAATATATAGTTTGTGTGGGGTTATTCTAAGTTACGGGGTTGTCTTGTGGAAAACTGTAGACTGTCCAAATTCGGAGTTGGCTAATATTTTCGCTGTTTCTGAGCCAACGTGCATTGTCTCACTTTGTCTTTTCGCTTCACGTCCGCGTGTGTAACCACACATATGGCATACCGTTTATTCAGGACATTTGGGAGATTGATTTTAGTAACTTTTTTTTACATTCCATGAGGTTTTGGCATATTTCTACCTTTTGAAGTTGTTTTTTGTTCATTTTTTCAGACAAATGCAAACTTCTACGAAGAACTGCGCCCACACCATTGATGGTATGAATGAACAAACTACAGTGTTACATAGCTGAGGTGTGTAAATTTCAGAATATATAGTTTGGTGGGGTTATTTCTAAGTTACGGGGTTTTGTTTGTTGAAAAACTGTAGACTGCCAAATTCGGAGTTGGCTGAATATTCGCTGTTTCTGAGCCAACGTGCATTGTCTCACTTTGTGCTTTTCGCTTCCACTCGCGCGTGTGTAACCACACATATGGCATCCCGTTTGATTCAGACATTTGGGAGATTGATATTTAGTAACTTTTTTTTACATTCCATGAGGTTTTGGCATGATTTCTACCTTTTGAAGTTGTTTTTTGTTCATTTTTTCAGACAAATGCAAACTTCTACGAAGAACTGCGCCCCACCATTGATGGTATGAATGAACACTACAGGTGTTACATAGCTGAAGGTTGTAGATTTCAGAAATATATAGTTTGTGGGGGTTATTTCTAAGTTACGGGTGTTTTGTGGAAAAAACTGAGACTGTCCAAATTCGGAGTTGGCTAATATTTTCTCTGTTTCTGAGCCATGTGCATTGTCTCACTTTGTGGCTTTTCGCTTCCACGTCCGCATGTGTAACCACACATATGGCATACCGTTTGATTCAGGACATTTGGGAGATTGATATTTAGTAACTTTTTTTTACATTCCATGAGGTTTTGGCATGATTTCTACCTTTGAAGTTGTTTTTTGTTCATTTTTTCAGACAAATCGAACTTCTACGAAGAACTGCGCCCACACCATTGATGGTATGAATGAACAACTACAGTGTTACATAGCTGAAGTGGTGTAAATTTCAGGAATATATAGTTTTGTGGGGTTTTCTAAGTTACGGGGTTGTCTTGTGGAAAAACTGTAGACTGTCCAAATTCGAGTTGGCTGAATATTTTCGCTGTTCTGAGGCCAACGTGCATTGTCTCACTTTGTGGCTTTTCGCTTCACGTCCGTGTGTGTAACCACACATATGGCATACCGTTTGATCAGGACATTTGGGAGATTGATATTTAGTAACTTTTTTTACATTCATGAGGTTTTGGCATGATTTCTACCTTTTGAAGTTGTTTTTTGTTCATTTTTTCAGACAAATGCAAACTTCTACGAAGAACTGCGCCCACACCATTGATGGTTGAATGAACAAACTACAGTGTTACATAGCTGAAGGTGTTTAAATTTCAGGATATATAGTTTGTTACGGGGGTGGTTTTGTGGAAAAAACTCAGACAGTCTAAATTCAGAGTTGGCTAAATATTTTGCCGTTTCTGAGCCATCGTGCATTGTCTCACTTTGTGGCTTTTCGCTTCCTCGTCCACGTGTGTAACCACACATATGGCATACCGTTTGATTCAGGACATTTGGAGATTGATATTTAGTAACTTTTTTTTACATTCCATGAGGTTTTGGCATGATTTCTACCCTTGAAGTTGTTTTTGTTCATTTTTTCAGACAAATGCGAACTTCTACGAAGAACTCCGCCCACACCATTGATGGTAATGAACACTACAGTGTACATAGCTGAAGGTGTGTAGATTTCAGAAATATATAGTTTGTGGGGTTATTTCTAAGTTACGGGGTTGTCTTGTGGAAAAAACTGTAGACTGTCCAAATTCGTGAGTTGGCTGAATATTTTCCTGTTTCTGAGCCAACGTGCATTGTCTCACTTTGTGGCTTTTCGCTTCCACGTCCGCGTGTGTAACCACACATATGGCATATCGTTTGATTCAGGACATTTGGGAGATTGATATTTAGTAACTTTTTTTTTACATTCCTAGGTTTTGGCATGATTTCTACCTTTTGAAGTTGTTTTTTTGTTCATTTTTTCAGACAATGCGAAATTCTACGAAGAACTACGCCCCACACCATTGATGGTATGAATGAACAAACTACAGTGTTACATAGCTGAAGGTGTGTAATTTCAGAAATATATCTTTTTGGGGGTTATTTCTAAGTTACAGGGTGTTTTGTGGAAAAAACTGTAGACTGTCCAAATTCGGAGTTGGCTGAATATGTTCGCTGTTTCTGAGCCATCGTGCATTGTCTCACTTGTGGCTTTTCGCTTCCCACGTCCGCGTGTGTAACCACACATATGGCATACCGTTTGATTCAGGACATTTGGGGAGATTGATATTTAGTACTTTTTTTTACATTCCATGAGGTTTTGGCATATTTCTACCTTTTGAAGTTGATTTTTTCATTTTTTCAGACAATGCAAACTTCTACGAAGAACTGCGCCCACACCATTGATGGTATAATGAACAACTACAGTGTTACTAGCTGAAGGTGTGTAAATTTAGGAATATATAGTTTGTGGGGGTATTTCTAGTTACGGGGTTGTCTTGTGGAAAAAACTGTAGACTGTCCAAATTCGGAGTTGGCTGAATATTTCGCTGTTTCTGAGCCAACGTGCTTGTCTCACTTTGTGCTTTTCGCTTCCACGTCCGCGTGTGTAACCACACATATGGCATACCGTTTGATTCAGGACATTTGGGAGATTGATATTTAGTAACTTTTTTTTACATTCCATGAGGTTTTGGCATGATTTCTACCTTTTGAAGTTGTCTTGTGGAAAAAACTGTAGACTGTCGAAATTCCGAGTTGGCTGAATATTTTCGCTGTTTCCGAGCCAACGTGCATTGTCTCACTTTGTGGCTTTTCGCTTCCACGTCCGCGTGTGTAACCACACATATGGCATACCTTTTGATTCAGGACATTTGGAGATTGATATTTAGTAACTTTTTTTTAATTCCATGAGGTTTTGGCATGATTTCACCTTTTGAATGTTGTTTGATGTTCACTGGTAAAGTGCAAACTTCTACGAAGAACTGCGCCCACACCATTGATGGTATGAATGAACGAACTACAGCTTTACATAGCTGAAGTGTGTGAGAATTTCAGGAATATATGTGTGGGGGTATTTCTGAGTTGGGGGTGGTGTTTTGTGGAAAAAACTGCAGACTGTTCAAATAACAACTGGCTAATTTTTTTTGCTGTCACGACATTGCACTGGTCACGCTCTGGGTTATGTTGTAGCCATGTCTCTGGGTACACCATGAATGTGGCATACCATTTTATTCGGGAGGGGTTAGGCTTTCATATTGAGATGTGTTTGAACTTTCCTCCACATTTTTAGCTGAAATTCGCATTTGATTTTGTCTCTGATTTTACAGTTGAGGAAAAAAGGAAAATGTGAGAAAATAACTTACAATTGGACGAAAAGCTGCGTCCGGGTACTGCATTTTGATCAAAACTTACCCACTCGTAAATCTTGTGTGGTATGTAGTTTCTAAAAATATCTCACTTGTGGGGATATTTTAGTTAAGTTTGGTAGATATCTATGTTAACTGTCAGTAGTGGTTAACATTTTAATTTGGTGTAATATTCTTGAAGGTGCAGTTTTTAGTTTGGGGGGGCTCTCCTGTACAGGAAAAGTCGGGTACCTACATATATCTGGTATCGTTGTACTCGGGAGTATCTGAGCTTTTAGAAACAGTAAGATTTTTGTGTGTACCTTAAGATAACTATAAGTAAAAATGGGAAAAATCCATGAAAATTTGCAAATTTTTCATTTTTTTACATATTTACCCATAATTCCAGTAAAATTTCCAGAAAAGTACAAATTCTGTTACCATGTTAAAGTAGACTTGTGCTGAAAAAACAATGTATATATTCCTGATTTACTGCAAGGTTTCCTACTGTAAATTAGTCTAAAGCAATTGAGGGCAAAATCCTGAAAATTCTTCTGGCAGTTAACGCAAAAAAAAAAAAAGAAAATCTCCTGGCAGTGAAAGGGCTAATCCAATATAGTAGCCATGTTTTGGTCTTCTTAATTGGCTTTGCTGTTCCTAGACAGTGGTTAAAATGGAGAACAATGGGCCGATTGCCTGGCCTCTGATTTATACTCCCAATCCTGAATATGGGAGTGGTTTGGTCCCTAGAGGGCTGCATCTGTCCCCTCCTTGGAAGGTGGATCCTGCACTTTTGGAGGAAAACTTTTTATATCTATTTTCTCCAGTATGCACTACTCATACCGTACATACCACACGTGAAATCTTCATGGACATTGTATTTCTAGGTAATAGACATTTCTGATATACTATAGTATAGTATAGTATTTGAGGTTGAATAAAGACATACGTCCATCCAGTCCAACCCATCTAGCAATATCCTCATTTCCTGCCTAACTGTTGATCCAGAGGAAGGCAAAAAACCCCCACCAAATTTATGAAGGGGGAAAAAATTCCTTCCTGACTCCAAGTGGCAATCGGAAATTTCCCTGGATCAACTCTACTTTATGTATCAATACCAGTAACTTGCAACATTCCTTGTTTGCAGAAACTCATCCAGCTTTTTTTTGAACCACCATGAACCTGCCATTACAACGTCCACTGGAAGACAGTTCCATAGCCTTACCGTTCTCACAGTGAAAACCCTTTCCGAGCTTGAAGCCTAAACCTTTTTTCTTCAAGTCTTAAGGGATGTCCTCGTGTCCTTTGACATGTTTCTTGGTGAACAATGCCCCAGATAGTTATTTGTATGGCCCGTTATGTATTTATACACAGTAATCATATCCCCACGCAAGCGCCTTTTCTCCAGCGTAGATAATTGTAACTTTTCCAGTCTCTTCATATTCAAGCTCCCCAATCCCCTTATTATTTAGTTGCCCTTCTCTGAACCCTTTCCATTTCAAAGATGTCCTTTTTGTACACAGGATTCCAAAATTGCACTGCATATTCCAAATGAGGCCTTACCAATGCTTTGTAAAGAGGGAGAATTACATTTTCCTCCCTTGAATCCATACCTCGCTTTATACAAGACAATACCATGCTGGCTCTGGCTGTTGCCGCCTGGCACTGCTTGCTACCTTTAAGTTTGTTATCCACCAAAACTCCAAGATCCCTTTCCAACAGGGATTCACTTAACACAGAGCCATTTATAGTATAAGTAGCACAAGTATTTTTATATTTACTGATATTTCTAGGTACTAGTATAACATAGAAGTATAATAACCTGGTGATATCAAACTATGAAATATATGTACAATTGTGCCGTTATTTTAGCATTTGTTTAGATATGCTATTTGTCTTTCCCCTGAAATATTAGGAAACATAAATTGTATGGGGAAAATGACATCCGGTCAATGGGGGAGAATACTAAAATCCCTAATTTACTTTTTTTTTACTAATTTATTAACCATTTGAATACTGGATGTGTTATAGAGGAGTTGCCATATTGCTAGACACTGCTAGAGGAGTGGGATAATGAAAAATTTTGTCTCTCTAGTACATTTTGGGGATTAAATGGGTCTTACGGGCGTGATAGCACCCATGTGTCAAATGTCATTTGGGGAGCTGGGAAAAAGTCCTAAGTGACATCAGTCTCACAATACCAGCACATTCACTTCTCTCAATGCCATCCTATTTACCTGTCTCATAATGCCAGATACTCCTGGTTATAGATCTTGGGCTGCTGCTGAAGCTAAATTGGTGGGCTATTGGGCCAGGAACTTCTGTGTTCTCAATGCTCTGTAGGGATACTAAATTGGCGCGTTTTTAAGGCCTGCTTGTCTATCAATAGCTGAAGGGCTTGCCCCTTTTGAGAAGGGTTTAGGAATGCTCTGTTCAATTGTCCTCATCTGGTATCAGGGGAATCTACCTAGATAAGTAACATGATGCCTGCTATTGATTTGGGACCTTCAGTTGGTGCTGGAGGATTATATTCTGTATCTACCATGGCTGGTTTACCTGTACATGAATACTCATTCCTCACCTTTTTGTTTAAGCTGCATCTGATGGCTCAACATCTGACACTGTCACTATTTCTGCTTATTTGGAATATAATTTTCCATCATGCCAGGGCTTCATTGTTTTAGCCAATTATTGTAAATCACATATTCCTAGCACATCATAGAGTGCAGGGATTCAATAGGTAAATTTTTAGGACACTGTCCTATTACATGTGAACTTATAATTGAATAATTGGAATTTTTTCAGAAACAGCAGAGGACAGGTGATGGTGGGAGTTGTAATTTGAAAGCATTAAGTGGTTAAATGCTATCGGTTTTTAATCAATGCAGCAAACTAATTAAAAGAGTGCCCCCAATAGTTGATGATCTAGCATATTATTACATCTTCTCTTTAACTGTTATTACATAAGAGTATAAGCAGGTTATAGAACATTAATATACAACCAAACAACTAAAAGTACACGGATCAGATAAGTGAAAACTTCAGTTCCCAGCATTCTCTGCATTTTTCTGTTTGTAGAGGGATGCTGGGAGTTGTAGTTTTCTCACATCTGGAACTCTACAGGTTGCCTATCCCTGAAAACAGAAGCATGCTGACAAAGGCAGAATCACTGTTCTACATGTCTCCAGAGCTCTGCATAGCCAGAAAAGTAAGGTGGATAGCTCACTATACAGAAAGTCATGACTATTTTGCATATGTATGTATGTTTGTATATTAACTTACTGACTCTTTAGTTGAATCTATTCCAGTGGCAATAAGCACATAAAAATGAAAATATCTCTAAAACACTGCAAAATATTAATTGACGTATACTGTAAAAGTTATCAGTAAAGCATTTCATGTGCATTTGCTTCAACTTGTGTCAAGCCTTTCATTCTCAGCCTTTTTATGTACTGTGTTTTAATAGAATTAGGTAAATAACAAGCAAAATATATTTTCTAATTGATATTTAGAGATAAATAATGGATTTTAATAGCAGAATTAAGAGTGTTACAGTTCAGGCTTTTCTTTACCTTCTTAAAAAAAATAGTAAAATTATTTTTCTCAACTAGCACCTCCCTGTAAGGTACTCACCTATGCACCCGGTCCAGCGACGATTCACTGAACGATGCTCCAGGCTCAGTGAAGTTGACTCGTTCGCGAGTCGTGTGCATGCACCAGCCGGCGCAAAGATTCAAATAGCTTCTCCTCTCTTCCTCCTCTTGTCAGTTGTTTTGGCGTCTAGAGTTCCTGAAGTCCATGCTTCTTGTCTTCTTGCTTTTTGTCACGGTATCCAGCTCCTCCATTGTTACAGCTTTCAACTCCTCCATTGCTCCAGTGTCCAACACCTCCATTGTTACAGCTTACAACTCCTACATTGCTCCAGTATCCAGCTCCTTCATTGCTACAGCTTACAACTCCTCCATTGCTCCAGTATCTAGCTCCTCCATTGCTACAGCTTACAACTCCTCCATTGCTCCAGTATCCAGCTCTTCTATTGCTACAGCTTTCAACTCCTCCATTGTCCCAGTATCCAGCTCCTCCATTGTTACAGTTTGCAAACTCCACCATTGCTCCAGTATCCAGCTCCTCCATTGTTACAGCTTACAACTCCTCCATTGTTACAGCTTACAACTCCTCCATTGTTCCAGTATCCAGCTCCTTCATTGTTACAGTATCCAGCTCCAGCATTGTGCCAGTGTCCCACTGCTTCCTCCTTCATCCTACTAAAAGTGAGTCTTCCCTGTACTATATTCTTACTGAGTTAGGGCAGCATTACACTCCTCTACTAAGAGCTTTACCTTATATTTAGTTCCCTGTTCTACCTATAATATTGCTTCACTGTGTTTTTTTGGCAAAGAAGCATCAACCCTGAGTTTTCAAAAAAAAAAAAATGTATATATTAAAGAGCATGTCCACCTTAAAAATGAAGTTTGTCCTTAAGGTAGGTGCCCTCTGCCTACCCCTAACTGTCATGATATTTCTTTGAAATTTTTTTTAGATCGCTACTTACAGCCCCTTCTCTCCCGCGGCATCTGTGATGCGGCTCCCTGCTCGCGGAAGTTGCAAGCAGGGGCCAGACTGGCAGCCGCGTCTGTGATTGGCTGAGAAGCAGCCAATCACAGACGCGACTGCTGTCAATGGATATGCCGCAGGGGAGAAGGGGCTGTAACTGGCAATCTAAACATTTTTTTAAATAAATATTTCAGCAGTTGGGTGTGGGCAGGGGGTACCTACCTTATGGCCAAAGGGTTTCATGCCAAGTGCCACGGCTGCAGAGGATGGATCCGGATGGTGGGAGGGAGGGGGGATGGCTCCCCTTTGCATGTCACTGCCTTACTGAGGTTAAGGAAATAGCAGGGACCGGATGACTCCCTGACACCTCCTTCTCTTCACTTTCCTAGACTTTGAACAAGCACTGCAGCCTGCAGGAGAACCATAAGGAGCAGAGGTGTAAGTGAGGATTATTTTAAACTACACAGTGGGGCCAGTATGGGGTTTCATTTTATTCTGGGGTGGCAATGCCCTTTAAAACAAGTCATGTCTGCGAGTCAAATGAATTGCTCTATACCATTAGGCTGTATTGCATGTTATTATGCCAGTGGTTCAAGATACATGCATTAGCCATAGGACATGTAGGACAAACTTTGCATGTCTCTGCCAATTTCTCTAGGAAAGTTGGGAGTGAGAAATCACAATTTATTTCTTATTATTTAAGCAATGCTGTTTTAATAGCATAAAGTTGTAAAGTACCTTCTGTTTAAAGAAGGCTCTTTTTTATGCTCTGTGGGCTTTTTGCTCCTTTAAGCCCAGTGCGCCTTAAGCTATATAGCTGAAGACCTGTGGCAGCTTAGCGTTGACAGGGAGGGAACTGATTGGGCTTTCAAATAAAAAAAAAAAGAAAAATGATTAAAAAATGTCATATTGGGTAGGGACAGTCTCTCTTTTAGATCTCAGCATTCTAATTGTGAGAATTTCCATACAAATTCTCAATTTGGCTGTCCATTGCCTCCCATCAAAGGTATATCTAATGGTTTTTCTACTAATTTGTTTGACATTTGCCTGAAAAGTAAGAAGGGAAGATGGTGTTGACCAGCATATGGTACTTGTGCTTTATTCTGGTGTTGAGCATGAATGCACTGACCATTGTTCCCTCTAAGCTGTGCGCTCACATCTCTGCAGGCCTGCGCACAAAAAAATCTTCTGGAATGTAAGTGCTGCCGCAGGGCACTTTCTAGCAATTTTAGTGCCCTAGGCGCCCTCCCACCTACACCCTCCCAGTCTACTGAGACTGTTCTTTATAGGTGGGACGGTTTTACTAGTTGGTAAGAGGCACACGCTGTACCAGGTGAGGCGGGCATGTATACATACTTTTGTATGAATGCAGCGACACTGGCCACAAATGAAATACTGATTAGAAGGACAGGATAGGTTTCAGTGGATGCGCGGTATGTGGCACCAGTGTTCTCCACAGAAATTGTTTCCAGCTGGGTAGGGCAGATCAGGGAAATTTGGTGAGAGCTAAGATGATTTACTCTTTCAGTGCTTTTCCAAGAATATTGGCATTAATCATTTCATGCCAGCAGAACATTACCATTAACCCTTTAGTGCCAGCAGACTTTACTATTAATACTTTCAGTGCCAGCACCTTTCCAGAGAATTGCTATTAACCCTTCAGTGCCAGCAGACTTCCCCATAGTATTGCCATTAATATTTCAGTGCCAGAAGAGTATTACCATGAACCACTCAATCCCAACAGACTTTCCTATTAACACTTTCAGTGCCAGCAGAGTATTATCTTTAACCCTTTCAGCTGCCAGCATTGACATGATATACAGTATGTACCTGCTTTCCATGTCTCCTCCATTGAATTGTTCAATCCTCACCTACTCTAAGTTCTAATTGTGAGTTGGGTGGAAGGAAGAAAGAGGCAGGGATAGGGATGGCTGCTAGTCACAAGGGTCACTGTTATAAAGTCTGCAGCAGCTTTTACCTGGCATTTTAGAACTGTTCTCCTCAGTACTATTAGCTGAGCTCATCCTCCCCCCTCCTTCACTCACCTTCAGTTCATTTGCAAATTGCAACATTTTTTGCTATGTAGAGTGTGTGGAGTTCAGGCTCTGTACTAGATACAATGTTGCAGGTTACAGCAGAACAAGGAGAGCAGAACTAACACAGCAAGTAAAAGCTGACAGGAAGATGCTAGGGAGAACACTGGGCGCCCTGGATCAACATAGGCACCCTAGTTCTTTGCCTAGGTGGCCTATGCCTAAAAACGGCCCTGTGCTGCAGTATGGAGCGCACAAAATTTACTTTTACATGAGCACAGAAAATATATTTCTGTGCACACAGCTAATTTGAGCTTAGAGTGAACATTGGCACTGACATATCTCTACCCAAACTATCTCCAGGGCATTTATAGTGTTGCATAAATTAGTGAATATTTCTTATGATATTTCTATGAATAGTAGGCAAATACTTGCAAACTCCACATATATCAATCTGACTCTTATACAAAACAACTAACAAAATCAACAAAGTGCTATTAGTATTAGTTTTTAGCATTTATTTTTTAGTATTTATTTTTCATTTCTTTTTAAAGGGTATCTCCACTCGTATTTTCAAGATTTGGGAATCCAGTTCTATTGAAGAACGGGAGGTAAAGGGGCTGTGCCTTACCTTCCGTTCTTCAATAGAACAAACAGGAGCCAGGAGAGAAGGTACGAAACTTACCCGCTTGCTCGCTCCCCCAGCGCTTAGTCTGAAAGGTCCCGACGGACCTTGTCTTCTATGCGCATCGATCGCGCATGCGCATAGAAGACAAGGTCCGCCGGGACCTGTCAGACTACATGCCGGGGGAGCGAGCGAGCGGGTAAGTTTTCGTACCTTCTCTCCTGGCTCCTGTTTGTTCTATTGAAGAACGGAAGTAAGGCACAGCTCCTTTACCTCCCATTCTTCAATAGAACTGGATTCCCAAATCTTGAAAATACGATTGGAGATACCCTTTAACTTCTTGCCTTTTTTTTTTATAAATTGTACAAAAGCCTGCAATTTTAGATGGTGTGTAAAGAATTTATATCCACTGTATCCACCCAAACTGGGCGCTCCTACCATGAAGCAACATTAAACATGTGCTCATGTCTGCGGCCCTGTGAAAAAAACTAAAAGGTATCAGTCTGCCCGTTTCCCCCACCCCTTTAAAATATGCCTTTAGGTACCTTCTGTGCCATGGAGCAGACCCTGGACACAATCACAGCAGTAGATTTAAAATGTAATTGCCCACTGCTAGACATTCTTAAGAAGATGCATTCCCTGATTGGACCCGCAGCTGCTCTGTAAGCCCCTCTGTGACACTGTGCGTAGGTGCGTACATGACATACGCGCTAAAAAGGAGGGGGGCAGTACTGGACCTATGAAATGGAGAACGTCCAGGACTGGATAATATGGAGGTCCTCTACCACCAGAATACTTTTTATTTTTTTTTAAATAATTCTCAATCCGGAGAACACATCCCCATCTCTGTGCAGGGTAACGAGAGTGATGTAAGCTCCCTTCTACTGCAGACACTTTCCCACTTATCCACCAGCATCACTTTCCCACTTATCCACCAGCACCAATTTCCAACTTATCCACCAGTGTACTTCCCACTTATTCACCAGTGTCACTTTCCCTCATATCCCACATTGTCACTTTCCCACTTATCCACCAGTGTCACTTTCCCACTTATCCACCAGTGTCACCAGTGTTTAACCATGCCTAACCATGCCCACACACGAAGGGCACACATACTTACAGGCATATGTTCTTGTTGTCTGAAGAAGGTACAGCTGAAGAAGGTACATATGAAGCATTAAAATACATAGGTGTTTAAGACTTATGTGCATGGTGTATTCCTATCTCTGTTATCTGACCATCAACCATGGCCTATAATTGCACTCAGCAATAACTAACATACGAACTTCCATAGGTGTGCAGGATTACCTTTGTTGCTTGCTATTACAACATAGTAACATAGTAATTGAGGTCGAAAAAAAACATATGTCCATGAAGTGCAACCTATTCACCCTCCTTTTTTTTTAACCCTACCTAACAGTTGGCAAAAAAGCCCAGCTAAAAGGAGGAAAATTCCTTCCTGACTCCAAACGGAAAGTATCCCTGGATCAACCGATCTATATGTTTTATACCAGTAATTCTCAATATTTTTTAGTTTTAGAAACTTATCCAGGCTTTTAAAGCTATTTAAAGGGTATCTCCACTCGTTTTTGGAAGGTTTTTGGAATCCGTTCTATTGAAGAACGGGAGGTAAGGAGCTGTGCCTTACCTTCCGTTCTTCAATAGAAACACACAGGACCAGGAGAGAAGGTAAGAACTTACCCGCTCGCTCCCTCCCCTGGCGCTTGGTCTGACAGGTCCCGACGGACCTTGTCTTCAATGGGCATAGATCGCGCATGCGCATAGAAGACAAGGTCCGTCGGGACCTGTCAGACTACGGGCCGGGGGAGCGAGCGAGCGGGTAGTTCTTACCTTCTTCTCCTGGCTCCTGTGTGTTCTATTGAAAGAAACGAAGTGCTGCAGTAACCTGGTATAAGCAAAAGCGTCAAGCTGACAGCTGTACTATACATTTTGTGAATGGAACTCAAGTCCATTCACAAGGATTTTTTCTAAGTCTTTGCTACTTCGTATGCTTTCGTATATACTTATCACGTATTATAACAGGGAACGAAACATTGGTGGGGGGAGTGGCCATCACGGAGCGGGAAGGGGGGGGGTGGAGCGGCCAAAAAGAGAGAGGGGGGGTGGGGGGAGGGCAAAAAGGAAGGAGGCGGGGGGGCAAAGGACGAACCGGGGGGGGGGGAGGGGGGGGCCGGGGGAAGGACCTGGGGGGCAGGGGGGCCAAGGTGAGCGAGGGGGGGGGGCCACGGCGCGGGGGCACCCACACATATGGCAGACCTGTGGGCAGGATATGTGGAAGTGACAGGGAGGGGGGGGGGGGCTGGCAAAGGGGGCGGGGGGAGGGCAAACTCCGGTGGTAGGTCGACTGGGGGGTCGTCATTGTGTGGTGGTTAAAACCTTGCGAAAAACAACACGGGAGGGTCTGGTTGGAAGCACGGGGGGGGCGGAAAGGGCGCTGGGGGGGGAGGCAGGAACAGGGGCAACCGGGGGGAACGGACGGAAGGGGGGGGAGGGAGGCCAAAAAGAGAGAGGGGGGGGGGGGGGGGGGGGAATGGCCAGGGGGCGGGGACTGGGCCTGAGGAAAAAGGGGGAGGCGGGGGCACCTATGGGACAGAGCACGGGGATGGGGGCGGGGAAGGGCAGGGGGGCAGACGATCCAAGTGGAGCGAGGGGGGGGCCACGGCTCGGGGGGACAAGCCACACTAGGCCGAGGAGGGCTGGGGGGAGAGAGGGGGGGGGGTTCAGAACATGTTGGAGAGGTTTGGGGGAGATGTTGGGGTGTTTTCTGGGTGTTGGGTTGTTGTTTGTTGGAGTCTTATGGTGACTCTAACTATTATAGGTGCAGGGCCAAGGGGGGGGCGGTGGGGCAAAAGAGATATGACCAGAAAACACAAACAAATTGGGGGTCCGTAGTGAGTTGTTGTGCTGCTGATATAGTGGTGGTGTTGTCTTGGTTAAAGAACGGGGGGCGGGGGTGGGAGGCGTCCCATTTTGAGCTAGTTGGTGGCACGTCTCTCTGTGCACCCACACATATGGCATACCGTTGAATGCAGGCTACGTGGGAGAGGTGCATCGTTAGTGGGTTGTTTGGTGTGGTGGGTGCGTTGGTCAGTGGGTTTTGTGTCTTTGGAGTGTGATTGGTAGGATTTCAAATGGGCCTGGTGAATCATCTTATGTTATTTTCACAAAACCTCCTAAAAACACAAGAGTTCTTTGGATCAAGGCTGGGTCTGGAATTCGTCTGTATTATGAAAGCATGGCACCGTAACATAGCTGAAAGTGTTGTGTAGATTCCAAAAATATATAGTTTTGGGGGTGGGAATTTTCTGCATTTTCGGGACTGTTTTCCTTAGAAAAAAGGGTAGGTCGTGTTCAAATTACAGAGGCACTTTGATTTTTCTTGTATTGCATTTGTGCATACGTCATTTGAGCTAGTTGGGGGCCCGTCTCTGTAAATCCACACATACTTGCATAACCGTTTGATTCAGAACAGGTGGGAGATTGTATTTGGTGGGGGGTTTTATTTTGTGGGGGGCATTTCCAAGTTTTAGGGCTGTTTGAAATTACAGAGCACTTTGATTTTTTTCCTGTAATTACACTTGTGCATGCGTCCAATTTGAGCTAGTTGGTGGCCACGTCCCTGTGTGCATCCACGCATATAGCATACCGTTTGATTCAGAACATGTGGGAGATTGACATTGAGTGGGTTTTTTTGCTTGTCAAGTGGGTTTAGGTAGGATTTCAACCCTTGAATCATCTTACTTTATTTTTCACAAAACCTCCTAAAAACACGGAGTTCTTTGGATTACTGGGTCTGGAATTCTTCATGTATGTATGAAAGCATGGCACCGTAACGTAGCTGAAGGTGTGTAAATTCCAAGAATATATAGTTTTGGGGGGTATTTCTAATATAGAGTGTTTAGTCTGACAAATCTGAAAAGTTGCTGTAATTGGGCCATTGTTCATTGGCTCACTTTGTGGCTAGTTGATTCCAAGTTTGCGTATGTAACCATACATAGGGCATACCGTTTGATTCAGGACATTTAGGAAATTGATATTTGGTAACTTTTTTTTACATTACTTGGGATTTTGGCATGATTTCTACCTTTGAGAGTGTTTTTATTCAAATTTTTTTAGAAAATCTGCTTAAACTGCGAACTTCTACGAAGAACTGCGCCCACACCATTGATGGTACGAATGAACAAACTACAGAATTTCGTAGATAAAGGTGTGTGGATTCGAGAAATATATGGTTTGTGGGGAAAAATTGCAGACTGTTCAAATTCACATTTGACTGAATATTTTTGCTGTTTCTGAGCCATTGTGCATTGTTTCACTTTGTGTCTTTTGGCTTCCACGTCCACGTGTGTAACCACACATATGGCATACCGTTTGGTTCAGGACATTTGGGAGATTGATATTTAGTAGCTATTTTTTACATTCCATGGGGTTTTGGCATGATTTCTACCTTTTGAAGTTGTTTTTTGTTCATTTTTTCAGACAAATGCAAATTTCTACGAAGAACTGCGCCCACACCATTGATGGTATGAATGAACAAACTACAGCGTTACGTAGCTGAAGGTATGTAGATTCTGAGAATATATAGTTTTGTGGGGGTATTTCCAAGTTAGAGGGGTGTTCAGTTTGAAAAATCTGGGAAAATGCTGTTATTGGCTCACTGCGCATTGTTTTACATTTTGACTAGTCGCTTCCACGTCCGTGTGTGTAACCAGACATATGGCATACCGTTTGATTCAGGATATTTAGAAGATTTATATTTGGTAAGTTTTTTTTACATTACATGGGGTTTTGGTGTGATTTTGTAACTTGTGTATGTATGTATTTTTCTCTATTTTTCCAGAAAATTGTGTAGAAATGCTAAATTCTACGAAGAACTGCGCCAACACCATTGATGGTATGAATGAACGAACTACAGTGCTACATAGCTGAAGGTGTGTAGATTTCAGGAATATATAGTTTGTGGGGGTTATTTCTGAGTTATCAGGGTGTTTTGTGGAAAAAACTGCAGACTGTCCAAATTCGGAGTTGGCTAAATATTTTCGCTGTTTCTCAACCATCATGCATTGTCTCACATCGTGGCTTTTCGCTTCCACGTCAGCATGTGTAACCACACATATGGCATACCGTTTGATTCAGGACATTTGGGAGATTGATATTTAGTAACTTTTTTTTACATTCCGTCAGGTTTTGGCATGATTTCTACCTTTTGAAGTTGTTTTTTGTTCATTTTTTCAGAAAAGTGTGAACTTCTACGAAGAACTCCGCCCACACCATTGATGGTATGAATGAACAAACTACAGTGTTACATAGCTGAAGGTGTGTAAATTTCAGGAATATATAGTTTGTGGGGGTTATTTCTAAGTTACGGGGTTGTTTTGTGGAAAAAACTGCAGACTGTCCAAATTCGGAGTTGGCTAAATATTTTCGCTGTTTCTGAGCCATCGTGCATTTTCTCACTTTGTGGCTTTTCGCTTCCACGTCCGCGTGTGTAACCACACATATGGCATACCGTTTGATTCAGGACATTTGGGAGATTGATATTTAGTAACTTTTTTTTACATTCCATGGGGTTTTGGCATGATTTCTACCTTTTGAAGTTGTTTTTTGTTCATTTTTTCAGACAAATGCGAACTTCTACGAAGAACTGCGCCCACACCATTGATGGTATGAATGAACAAACTACAGTGCTACATAGCTGAAGGTGTGTAGATTTCAGGAATATATAAAAGCTCACTTTGTGGCTTTTCGCTTCCACATATGGCATACCGTTTGATTCAGGACATTTGGGAGATTGATATTTGGTAACTTTTTTTTACATTCCATGGGGTTTTGGCATGATTTCTACCTTTTGAATGTTGTTTGATGTTCATTTTTTTTGAAAATCTGGTAAAAGTGCAAACTTCTACGAAGAACTGCGCCCACACCATTGATGGTATGAATGAACAAACTACAACGTTACATAGCTAAAGGTGTGCAGATTTCAGGAATATATAGTTTGTGGGGGGTATTTTTGAGTTGGGGGGGTGTTTTGTGGAAAAACTGCAGACTGTTCAAATACAAAACTGGCTAATTTTTTTTTGCTGCTACTGACATTTGGCACTGGTCACGCTCTGGGTTAGTTGGCAGCCATGTCTCTGAGTACACCCATGAATGTGGCATACCGTTTTATTCGGGAGGGGTTAGGCTTTCAAATTTGAGATGCGTTTGAACTTTCCTCCACAGTTTTTAGCTGAAATTCGCATTTGATTTTGTCTCTGATTTTACAGTTGAGGAAAAAAAGGAAAATGTGAGAAAGTAACTTACAATTGCATCCGGGTATCTGCATTTTGATCGAAACTAACCTCACTCGTAAAATCCTGCGAGTGTGTAGTTTCTAAAAATATCTCACTTGTGGGGATATTTTAGTTAATTTGGAAGATATTCTATGTTAACTGTCAGTAGTAGTTATACATTTTAATTTGGTGTAATATTCTAGAAGGTGCAGTTTTAGTTTGGGGGGGTCTCCTGTACAGGAAAAGTCAGGTACCTACATATATCTGGTATCGTTGTACTCTGGAGTATCAGAGCTTTTAGAAACAGTAAGATTTTTGTGCGTAACCTTAAGATAACTATAAGTAAAAATGGGAAAAATCCATGAAAATTTGCAAATTTTTCATTTTTTTTACATATTTTACCCATAATTCCAGTAAAATTTCCAGAAAAGTTACAAAATTCTGTTACCATGTTAAAGTACACTTTGTGCTGAAAAAAACAATGTATAATATTCCTGATTTACTGCAAGGTTTCCTACTGTAAAATTAGTCTAAAGCGATTAAGGGCAAAATCCTGAAAATTCTTCTGGCAGTTAACGCAAAAAAAAAAAGAAAATCTCCTGGCAGTGAAAGGGTTAAAGTGCAAATGCTGTGAGGAATAAAAACAATATAAATTTTGAGTAAATACTTTTGAAAACCACAGTTTAGTGTCAGAAGTATAAGTGCTAAAATGCTAAAATTAATACATAAATAGTAGAGATGTTCGAAACTGATGAGTTTCGTCCCTTTTTCGAATTTAACTGTAAATTCGAAATTCGTAGATTCGAAAACGGACCCATAGAAGTCTATGGGAGAAAAAAAATCGAAAGTTTCTATCAATTTGAAGGGTGAAATAGTAATAGTAGGTTACTGTAAATAACACTGGGACCTGGGAAATGGTCTGGGAACCCGTAAATATAAGTAAAACTAATCCTATCTTTCCTCACGATCTGGCTGTTTTCGAGCTTTCGCAGGCTATTTTCGAGGGTTACCGAAATCGAACATTACTTTCGAGGGTTACCGATATCACAAATACGAGGGTTACCGAAATCAGCTTGCACATTCGAGGGTTGGCGAAATCGGCACAAGAAGAATCTGCATCACAGCCTCACTTTCAGCCATAATGCCTAGCATGTAGTGGCAGAGGTATATGGTTGCCTACCTGGCCATGACAAATTATGATGGGATGCCGGCTGGCACCCCACATATTAAGTTGCGCAAATTGCGCATTGTGCGCAGTTTGCAGTGAAAGCTGCAAACAAAATTTGACATTTCCCAGGCCATCTTCCAGCTGCAGAGAAGATGGTCTGACTTGAAGAGACAGAGGTCCAGCTATGTCAATGACATAGCCAACAGAGCGGAAGGCAAGTATCACAGTTTGAGACATTTTTTTCTGCTTTGATTGTTATATAAAATATAACAATATATTGTTTATATAAAATATTATCTCATTTATTTGTACTTTTTTGTACATCACATAAATAATTGTCAGAGAAACTTTTGTTTTTTTAAAAGTTTATTGCATGCCAGCCATTAGCTATAAATGTTAGTTAATGTTAATTAGTGTTAATGAATAAACTGGTAGGGCGTTAAAAAGCCCAGCAAAGCTGTCGCCACCATCATATTAATTGATTTTATTTTTTATATAATCTTACAGAAGAGGAAGATACAGAGACCGCAGACGCCACCCTCTCCTCCTCCTCCTCCTTCGCCTCCTCAGCCCCCGGTACCACCACAAGGCAAGTATCACAGTTTTAGCCATTTTTTTTCGACCTTGAGGCTGAGGCCACACTGCAACGCATTGAAGTGTGCACGCAATTCTGATGCATTGTCTCACATTTGCACGCGCAATTTCAATATTAACGCAAGCAATTGTGCAAAAAAAAAAAAAAATGGTTATCGCATGTGTTACCAAAATGGACAGGCATGTGCAATCGCATGTGCTTCGGAAATCACAAGAATCTGTGCATTCCCGTGATTTCCATGGTATTTAAAATCACGAGTGAAATTGAGTGCGTAAACACGTAAAAAACGAGTTAGTGTGGCCTACTCTGATTGTTATATAAAGTGTTAAAAAGCATTAAAAAGTGCGGCAAAGCTGTTGCTACCGTCATATTAATATATTTTATTTTTTTATATAATCTTACAGAAATGGTAGCACAGGAGCCCGGCCCATCCCCTGCTTCACCACCAGCACCCACACCATCCACGGTGCATGATGATGGCCGTATGGCCCGTATGGAGAGGGCCATAGAGGTATGGCCCGCAACATTAGGAGGCTGCAGTGGGATGTTGCATTTATTAAAAGAAAAATGTAACTTTTTTTTTTGTAAATAGTTTATATATATATATATATATATATATATCCCATTAATGTGGCATCCCATTTTAATTCGGAGGGGTTGGCTTTTCACTGTGTAGGGGAGAGGTGGTTGAACTTCCCACATTTTTTTAGCTGAAATCGCATGTGATTTTGTCTCTGAATTTTACAGTTGAGAAAAAGGAAAATGTGAGAAAATAACTTACAATTGGCGAAGCTGCGTCCGTGTATCTGCATTTGATCAAACTTAACCCCACTCGTAAATCGTGGGTTATGTATTTCTAAAAATATCTCACTTGTGGGGATTTTTATTTATTTGGGTATATATTCTATGTTAACTGTCATCTGGTTATACATTTAATTTGGTGTAATATTCTTGAGGTGCAGTTTTATTTTGGGGGTGGTCTCCTGTCATACAGGAAAATCCGGGACCTACATATATCTGGTATCGGTTTTACTCGGTGAGTATGCTTAGCTTTTAGAACAGTAATATTTTTTGGTGTGTAAAAACCTTAAGATAACTATAAGTAAAAATTGTAAACATCCATGAATTTCAATTTTTCATTTTTTTTTTTTTACATATTTTCCCCTCATTCCAGTAAAATTTCCAGAAAGTTACAAAATTCTGTTTACCATGTTAAATGTCTACTTTGTGCTGAAAAAACAATGTATACATATTCCTGATTTAACTGCAAGGTTTCCTACCTGTAAAATTAGTCCCAAAGAATTGAGGGTCACAATCCTGAAAATTCTTCTGGCGTTTAACGCAAAAAAAAAAAAAAAGAAAATCTCTCCTGGCATGAAGGGCTAATCCAATATAGTAGCCATGTTTTTTGGTCTTCTTATTGGCTTTGCTGTTCTAGACAGTGGTTTAAAATGGAGAAGCAATGGGCCGATTGCCCCTTGCCCCTCTGTATTTATACTCCTCCTCCCAATCCTGATATGGGAGTGGTTTGGTCCCTAAGTCTGCATCGGTCCCCTCCTTGAAGGTGGATCTGCACTTTGGAGGAAGACTTTTTTATATCTATTTTTCATTTCTCCCATATGCACTACTCATCTAACTCGACATACCAGACGTGAAATCTTCATGGACTTGTACATGTCTAGGTAATAGACATTCTGATATAACATAGTATAGTATAGTATTGAGGTTGAATAAAGACATACGCCATCCAGTCCCAACCCATCTAGCAATATCTCTCATTTCCGCCTACTGTTTGATCCAGAGGAAGGCAAAAAACCCCCCACCAATTATAAGGGGGAAAAAATTTCCTTCCCTGACTCCAATGGCATCGAAATTCCCTGGATCAACTCTACTTTATGTATCATACCAGTACCTTGCACCTTCCTTGTTTGCAATAAACTCATCCCGCTTTTTTTTAAACTCACCAATACCCTGCCATTCCAACGTCCCTGGAAGCAGTCCATATCCTTACCGTTCTCACAGTTAAAAACCCTTTCCGAGCTTGAAGCCTAACCTTTTTCCTTCCAGTCTTAATGATGTCCATGCGGTCCCCCCCCCCCCCCCCCCCACCCTTTGACATGTTCTCTTGGTGAACAATGCCCCAGATAGTTTATTGTATGGCCCTTAATGTATCTATAACACCGTAAATCATATCCCACGCAATCGCCTTTTCTCCAGCGTAGATAATTTGGGGGGTTAACTTTCACAGTCTCTTCATATTCAAGCCCCCCAATCCCCTTATTAATTTAGTTGCCCTCTCTGAACCCTTTCCCATTTCAAAGATGTCCTTTTGTACACAGGCATGCCAAAATTGCACTGCATATTCCAATGAGGCGCTTAACCATATGCGTTGTAAGAGGGAGACTTACATTGTCCTCCCTTGAATCCATACCTCGCGTGATACAAACAATACCATGCTGGCTCTGGCTGTTGCCGCCTGGCACTGCTGCCCCTTTAGTTTGTTATCCCCAAAACTGCCAATATCCCTTTCCAACATGGATTCACTTAACACGAGCCATTTATAGTATAATAGCACAAGTATTTTTATATTTACGATTTTCCGAGAGGTTACTAGTATAACATAAATTTATAATAACCTGGTTATATCAAACTATGAAATATATGTACAATTGTGCCGTTATTTTAAGCATTTGTTAGATATGCTTATTTGTCTTTCCCCCTGAAATATTAGGAACATACCAATTGATTGGGAAAAATGACATCCGGTCCAATGGGGGAGAATACTAAAATCCCTTATTTAACTTTTTTTACTAATTATTAACCCTTTGAATACTGGATGTTTTTTATAGAGGAGTTGCCATATGCTAACAACTGCTCGAGGATTGGGTAATTAAATTTTTGTCTCTCTAGTACTTTTGGGGATTAAATGGGTCTTACGGCGGATAGCAAGCACCCATTGTCAAATGTCCTTTGGGGAGCTGGGGAACAAGTGCCTAAGGACAATCAATCCCTCACACTACCAGCACAACAGCACTTCTCTCAATCCATCCTATTTACGCTGTCTCATAATGCCAATACTCCTGTTATAGAGTCTTGGCTGCTGCGCTGAAGCTAAATTGTGGGCTATTTGGGCTGAACTTCTGTGTTCCAATGCTCTGTATGGATACTAAATTGGCGCGTTTTTTAAAGGCCTCTTGTCTATCATAGCGAGGGCTTGCCCCTTTTGAAGAAGGGTTTAGTGAAAAAAATGCTCTTCAATTGTCCTCATCTTTGTATCAGTGAATCAACCTAGATAAGTACTGATGCCCTGCTATTGATTTGGGACCTTTCAGTTGGTGCTGGAGGATTTATATTCCGTATCTACCATGGCTGTTTACCTGTACATTAATACTCATTCCTCACCTTTTTGTTTTAAGCTGCATCTGATGGCTCAACATCTGACAACTGTCACTTTTCTGCTTATTTGGAATATAATTTTCCATCCATGCCAGCTTCATTGTTTTTAAGCCAATTTCAGTCTACAATGTGTGGGGTCCACACACACTAGCACAGCACAGTGGAGAACTGTTGGGGTTTGGGCACTGGGAACAACACACATATCAGTGTTATTTAGGAAGAGGTGCGGGGACTGTCCTATTACATTGAACTTAGTGAAGGGGTGTTAATAAAGGTGGAAATTTTTTACAAAACAGCAGAGGACAGGTGATGGTGGAGTCTTGTATTTTGAAAGCATTAAGTGGTTAATGCTATCGGTTTTTAATCAATGCGCAAACTAATTAAAAGAGTCCCCCAATAGTTGATGATCTAGCATAGTATTAATCTCCGTTTAACTGTTATTACATAAGAGTATAAGCAGTTATAGAACATTAAGTATACACCACACAACTAAAAGTACACCGGATCAAATAAGTGAAACTTCAGTTCCCAGCATTCCTCTGCCTTTTCTGTTTGTCGAAGGATGCTGGGAGTTGAAGTTTTTCCTCACATCTTGAACCTCTACAGGTTCCTATCCCTGAAAACAGAAGCATGCTGACAAAGGCAGAATCACTGTTCTTCTCCATGTCTTCCAGACTCTGCTAGCTCAAAAAGTAAGGTGATAGCTCACTATACAGAGTCATGACTAATTTGCATATGTATGATTTTTGTATATTAACTACTGACTCTTTAGTTGAATCTAATTCCAGTGCTAAGCATCATAAAATGAAAATATCTCAAACACTGCAAATATTAATTGGACGTATACTGTAAAATTTTATCAGTAACCTTTCATTGCTTTGCTTCAACTTGTGTCAAGCCTTTCATTCTCCGCCTTTTTTTATGTACTGGTTTTAAAATAGTCTTAGGTAAATCCAGAAAATATATTTTCTAATTGATATTTAGAGATACATATGGATGTTAATAGCAGAATTAAGAAGTGTTCCGTTCAGGCTTTTCTTTACCTTCTTAAAAAAAATAGTAAAATTATTTTTTCTCAACTATCACCTCCCTTTAAGGTACTCACAAATCACAACTCCAAAACACAAACCAACAACAAAACTCTCTACTCAACCTTTTTTTTGGTTTTTTTTGTAATTTAATGCACCCGGTCCCAGCGACGATTCACTTAACGATGCTCCAGGCTCAGTGAAGTTGACTCGTTCGTTCTGAGTCGTGTGCAAGCACCAGCCTGCGCAAGCTTCAAATAGCTTCTCCTCTCTTCCTCCCTTGTCATTGTTTTTGGCGTCTAGATTTCCTGAGTCCATGCTTCTTGTCTTCTTGCTTTTTGTCACGGTATCCAGGCTCACTCCATTGTTACCAGCTTTCATCAACTCCTCCATTGCTCCAGTGCCACACCTCACATTGTTACAGCTTACATACCTCCTACATTGCTCCAGTATCCAGCTCCTTCATTGCTACAGCTTACAACTCCTCCATTGCTCCAGTATCTAGCTCTCCCTATTGCTACAGCTTACATCCTCCCATTTGCTCAGTATCCAGTCTTCTATGCCTACAGCTTTCAACCCTCCATTGTCAGATCCAGCTCCTCCCATTGTTCACGTTTGCAACTCACAACATATGCCTCCAGTATCCAGCTCCTCCATTGGTACACCTACAATCCTCCATTGTTTACAGCTGACAACTCCTCCATGTGTCCAGATCCACGCTCCTTCACTTGTAGCAGATATCCAGCTCCAAGCTTGTGCCAGTGTCCCACGCTTCCTCCTCATCCTACTAAAAGTGAGTCTTCCTGTACTATATGTTTACTGAGTTAGGGCAGCATTACACTACTCTACTAAGAGCTTTACTTATATTAGTTCCCGATTCTACTACTATATTGCTTACAGCTGTGTTTTTTTTGGCAAAGACGCATCAACCCCTGAGTTTGTTCAAAAAAAAAATGTATTATATAGAAGGCTGTCCACCTTAAATTGAAGTTTGTCCTTAAGGTAGGTGCCCTCTGCCTACCCCTAACTGTCATGATATTCTTTGAAATTTTTTTTGAGATCGCTAATTACAGCCCCTTCTCTCACCCGCGGCATCTGTGATGCGGCTCCCTGCATCGCGAAGTTGCAAGCGAGGGGCCAGACTGGCACCGCGGTCATGTGATTGGCTGAGAAGCAGCCAATCACAGACGCGACTGCTGTCAAGGTATGCCGCGGGGAGAAGGGCGGTCACCTGGCAATCTAACATTTTTTTTTAATAAATATTTTCAGCAGTTGGGTGTGGGTCAGGGGGCTTACCACCTTAATGCCAAAGGGTTTCATGCCAAGTGCCACGGCTGCAGAGGATGGTCGGATGGGGGAGGGGGGGGATGGCTCCCCTTGCATGCACTGCCTTACTGAGGTTAAGGAAATAGCAGCAGGACGTATGACTCCCTGACACTCCTTCTCTTCACTTTCCTAGACTTGAACAAGGCACGCAGCCTGCAGAGAAACCATAAGAGCAGAAGGTGTGAGTGAGGATTATTTTAAACTACAAGTGGGGCCAGTAGGGGGTTTCATTTTATTCTGGGGTGGCAATGCCCTTTAAAACAGTCATGTCTGCGAGTCAAATGAATTGCTCTATACCATTAGGCTGTATTGACATGTTATTATGCCAGTGGTTCAAGATACATGCATTAGCCATAGGACAGTAGGACAAACTTGTGCATGTCTCTGCCAATTTCTCTAGGAAAGTTGGGAGTGATAAATCACATTTATTTCTTATTCTTAAGCAATGCGTTTTTAATAGCATAAGTTGTAAAGTACCTTCGTTAAAGAAGCTCTTTTTATGCTCTGTGGGCTTTTTGCTCCTTTAAGCCCTGCGCCTTAAGCATATAGCTGAAGACCTGTGGCAGCTTAGCGTTTGACAGGGGGGAACTGATTGGGCTTTCAAATAAAAACAAAAAGAAAAATGATAAAAAATGTCATATTGGGTAGGACAGCTCTCTTTTAGATCTCAGCTCTTCAATTGTTTAGAATTATTTCCATAAATTCTCAATTGGCTGTCCATTGCCGTCCCCTCAAAGGTATATCTAATGTTTTTTCTACTAATGTTGTTTTGACATTTGCCTGAAAATAAGAAGGGAAGATGGTGTTGACCACAAATGTTACTTGTGCTTTATTCTGGTTTTGTAGCATGAATGCACTGACCATTGTTCCCTCTAATCTGTGCGCCTCACATCTCTGCAGGCCTGCGCACAAAAATCTTCTGAATGTAATGCTGCCGCAGGGCACTTTCTAGCAATTTTAGTGCCCTAGGCGCCCTCCCACCTACACCCTCCCAGTCTACTGAGACTGTTCTTTATAGTTGGACGGTTTACTAGTTGGTAAGAGGCACACTCTGTCCAGGTGAGGCGGGCTATGTATACATACTTTTGTGAATGCAGCGACACTGGCCACAAATGAAATACTGATAGTAAGGACAGGATAGGTTTCAGTGGATGCGCGGTAATGTGGCACCAGTGTTCTCCACAGAAATTGTTTCACTGGGTAGGCAGATCAGGGAAATTTGGTGAGAGCTAAGATGATTTACTCTTTCATTGCTTTTCCAAGAGTATTGCATTAATCATTTCATGCCAACAGAACATTACCATTAAAACCCTTTAGTGCCAGCAGACTTTACTACTTAATACTTCGTGCCAGCACCTTTCCAGAATTGCTATTACCCTCAGTGCCAGCAGACTTCCCCATAGTATTGCCATTAATATTTCAGTGCCAGAAGAGTATTACCATGAACCACTCAATCCCAACAGACTTCCTATTACACTTTCAGTGCCAGCAGAGTATATCTTTACCCCTTTCAGCTGCCAGCATTGACGATATACAGATGTACCTGCTTTCCATGCCCTCCATTGAATTGTTCAATCCCACCTACTCTAAAGTTCAATTGTGAGTTGGGTGGAAGGTAAAAAGAGGCAGGGATAGGGTGCTGCTAGTCACAGGGTCACCTGTTATAAAGTCTGCAGCAGTCTTTTACACCTGGCATTTAGAACTGTTCTCCTCGTACTACTTAGCTGAGCTCATCCTCCCCCCTCCTTCACTTCACCTTCATTTCTTGCAAATTGCAACATTTTTTTGCTATGTGAGGTGTGTGGAGTTCAGGCTCTGTACTAGATACATGTTGGCAGGTTACAGCAGAACAGGAGACAGAACTACACAGCGTAGTAAAAGCTGACAGGAAGATGCTAGGGGAACACTGGGCGCCCTGGGATCAACATAGGCACCCTAGTTCTTTGCTAGGTGCCTATGCCTAAAAACCGGCCACTGGCTGCAGTATGGATGCGCACAAAATTTACTTGACATGAGGCACAGAAAACTATATTTTCTGTGCACACGCTAATTGGAGCTTAGAGTGAACATTGGCACTGGACATATCTCTACCCAAACTATCTCCAGGCATTTATAGTGTTGCATAAATTAGTGCAATATTTCTTTGATATTTCTATGAATAGTAGGCAAATACTTGCAAACCCACATATACTCAATCGACTCTTACAAAACAACTAACAAATCAACAAAGTGCTATTAGTATAGTTTTTTAAGCATTTATTTTTAGTATTTATTTTTCATTTCTTTTAAGGTATCTCCACTCGTATTTTCAAGATTTGGAATCCCAGTGTCTATGAGAACGGGAGGTAAAGGGCTGTGCCTTAACCTTCCGTTCTTCAATAGAACAAACAGGAGCCAGAGAGAGGTAAGAACTTACCCGCTCGCTCGCCCCCCGGCATGTTAGTCTGACAGGTCCCGGCGGACCTTGTCTCTATGCGCATGCGCGATCGATGCGCTAGAAGACAAGGTCCGTCGGACCTGTTCAGACTAAGTCGACTGGGGGAGCGAGCAAGGGCGGTAGTTTCGTACCTTCTCTCCTGCTCCTGTTTGTTCTATTGAAGAACGGAAGTAGCACACTCCTTACCTCCCATTCTTCAATGAACTGGATTCCCAAATCTGAAATACGATTGGAGATACCCTTTAACTTTCTGCCTTTTTTTTTATAAATTGTACAAAAGCCTGCAATTTTTAGATGGTGTGTAAAGATTATTATCCACTGTATCCACCCAAACTGGGCGCTTCCTACCATGAAGCAACATTAAACATTGCTCATGTCTGCGGCCCTGTGAAAAAAACTAAAAGGTATCAGTCTGCCCGTTCCCCCCCCCCTTTAAAATGGCCTTTAGGTACTTCTGTCATGGAGCAGACCTTGACCACATCACAGCAGTAGATTTAAAATGTAAATTGCCACTGCTAGACTTCTTTAAGAAGATGCATTCCTGATTGGACCCGCACGCTGCTCTGTAAGCCCCCTGTGACACGTGTCGTAGGTGCGTACAGACATACGCGCTAAAAAGGAGGGGGCAGTACTGGAACCTATGAAAATGGAGAACGTCCAGGATGGATAATGGGAGGTCCTCTACCACCAGAATACTTTTTATTTTTTTTTAATAATTCTCAATCCGGAGAACACAATCCCCATCTCTGTTGCAGGTAACGAGAGTGAGTAGGCTCCCTTCTACTGCAGACACTTTCCCACTATTTCCACCAGCATCAATTTCCCACTTATCCACCAGCACCAATTTCCAACTTATCCACCAGGTACTTCCCACTTATTCACAGTGTCACTTTCCTCATAATCCCACATTGTCACTTTCCCACTTATCCACCAGTGTCACTTTCCCACTTATCCACCGTGTCACCAGTGTTTAACCATGCCTAACCATGCCCACACCAAGGGCACACATACTTTACAGGCATAATGTTCTTGTTTCGAAGAAGGTAAGCTGAAGAAGGTACAATATGAAGCATTAAAAACATAGGTGTTTAGACTTATGTGCATGGTGTATTCCTATTCTGTTCTCTACATCAACCATGGCCTATAATGCACTCAGCATAAAACACATACGAACTCCATAGGTGTGCATTTACCTTTGTTGCTTGCTATTACAACATAGTAACATAGTAATTGAGGTCGAAAAAAAACATATGTCCATGAAGTGCAACCTATTCACCCTCCTTTTTTTTTAACCCTACCTAACAGTTGGCAAAAAAAGCCCAGCTAAAAAGGAGGAAAAATTCCTTCCTGACTCCAAACGGAAAGTATCCCTGGATCAACCAGATCTATATGTATTAATACCAGTAATTCTCAATATTTTTTAGTTTTAGAAACTTATCCAGGCCTTTTAAAGCTATTTAAAGGGTATCTCCACTCGTTTTTGGAAGTTTTTGGAATCCAGTTCTATTGAAGAACGGAGGTAAAGGAGCTGTGCCTTACCTTCCGTTTCTTCAATAGAACACACAGGAGCCAGGAGAGAAGGTAAGAACTACCCGCTCGCTCCCTCCCCTGGCGCTTGGTCTGACAGGTCCCGACGGACCTTGTCTCAATGGGCATAGATCGCGCATGCGCATAGAAGACAAGGTCCGTCGGGACCTGTCAGACTACGTGGCCGGGGGAGCGAGCGAGCGGGTAGTTCTTACCTTCTCTCCTGGCTCCTGTGTGTTTCATATTGAAGAACGGAAGTGCTGCAGTACCTGGTATAAGCAAAAGCTGTCAAGCTGACAGCTGTACTATACATTTTGTGAATGGAACTCATCAGTTCCATTCACAAGCGGATTTTTTCTAAGTCTTTGCTACTTCGTATGCTTCGTATATACTTCACGTATATACGAAAGCATGATCCATCACGAGCAAGGTGAGCCCAAAAAAGTGGGGGGACAAAAAAAGGCGAACGCACTGACTGAGAGGGGCACCGTACCCACATATGGCATGTGGGCAGGATTTAATACAGTAAAGGAAAACTGTGTTCACTGTGGGGGTTTTGTGTGGTACCGCAAAACACACAGGGTTGTTGACCGCAATTGGGGGAGCAGAGCACCGGGGAACGGAGAAGAGACAAAGAAGGGAATAGGGCGATGGCTGTAAAAAAGGGGGAGGCGGGCACCTTGACAGAGCATCGGGATGGTTCTGGGAATGCAGGTGGCAACCGTCCAATGGAGCGAGGGTGGGGCCACGGCTGGAGGGACAGCCACACTAGGCGGTAGGGTGGGGGGAGGGGGGGGGGTGGTTCAGAACATTTGAAGGATTGGGAGATGTTGGGGTGTTTTCTGGGTGTGGGTTGTTGTTTGTTGGAGTCTTTGGATGATTAACTTTAGTGAGGGCAAGGGGGCTGGGGATTGACCGCCACTTGGGGGTCCGTTGATTTTGTCTGACGATTAGTGGGGGTTTCTTGTAGCGGCGGGGTGGAGGCGTCCCATTTTGAGCTAGTTGGTGGCCACGTCTCTCTGTGCACCCACACACTATGGCATACCGTTGATGCAGGTACGTGGGAGATTGACATTAGTGGGTGTTTTGTTGTTCTTCAAGTTGGTTTAGGTAGGATTTCAATCCTTGAATCATCTTATTTATTTTCACAAAACCTCCTAAAAACACAGAGTTCTTTGGATCACTGGGTCTGGAATTCTTCATGTATGTATGAAAGCATGGCACCGTAACATAGCTGAAGGTGTGTGGATTCCAAAAATATATAGTTTGGGGGGGAATTTCCATTTTCGGGACTGTTTCCTTAGAAAAAGGGTAGGGCTGTTCAAATTACAGAGCACTTTGATTTTTTTGTAATTGCATTTGTGCATACGTCCAATTTGAGCTAGTTGGGGGCCACGTCTCTGTGAAATCCACACATATTGCATAACCGTTTGATCAGAACATGTGGGAGATTGATATTTGTGGGGGGTTTTATTTGTGGGGGGCATTTCCAAGTTTTGGGGCTGTTTGAAATTACAGAGCACTTTGATTTTTTCTTGTAATTACACTTGTTAGCTAGTTGGTGGCCACGTCCCTGTGTGCATCCACGCATATAGCATACCGTTTGATCAGAACATGTGGGAGATGACATTGAGTGGGTTTTTTTGCTTGTCAAGTTGGTTTGGTAGGATTTCAACCCTTGAATCATCTTACTTTATTTTCACAAAAACCTCCTAAAAACACAAGAGTTCTTTGGATCACTGGGTCTGGAATTCTTCATGTATTATGAAAGCATGGCACCGTAACTAGCTGAAGGTGTGTAAATTCCAAGAATATATAGTTTGGGGGGTATTTCTAATTAGAGGGGTGTTTGTTCTGACAAATCTGAAAAGTTGCTGTAATTGGGCCATTGTTCATTGGCTCACTTTGTGCTAGTTGATTCCACGTTTGCGTATGTAACCATACATAGGCATACCGTTTGATTCAGGACATTTAGGAAATTGATATTTGGTAACTTTTTTTTACATTACTTGGGATTTTGGCATGATTTCTACCTTTGAGAGTGTTTTTATTCAAATTTTTTAGAAAAATTTCGTAGATAAAGGTGTGTGGATTCGAGAAATATATGGTTTGTGGGGGTTGTTTTGTGGGGAAAAATTGCAGACTGTTCAAATTCAGATTTGACTGAATATTTTTGCTTTTTCTGAGCCATTGTGCATTGTTTCACTTTGTGTCTTTTGGCTTCCACATCCACGTGTGTAACCACACATATGGCATACCGTTTGATTCAGGACATTTGGGAGATTGATATTTAGTAGCTTTTTTTTTACATTCCATGGGGTTTTGGGGGTATTTCCAAGTTAGAGGGGTGTTCAGTTTGAAAAATCTGGGAAAATGCTGTTATTGGCTCACTGCGCATTGTTTTACATTTTGACTAGTTGCTTCCACATCCGTGTGTGTAACCACACATATGGCATACCGTTTGATTCAGGACATTAGGAGATTTATATTCGTAAGTTGTTTTTACATTACATGGGGTTTTGGTGTGATTTTGTAACTTTGAAATGTATTTTCTCTATTTTTCCAGAAAATTGTGTAGAAATGCGAAATTCTACGAAGAACTGCGCCCACACCATTGATGGTATGAATGAACGAACTACAGTGCTACATGCTGAAGATGTGTAGATTTCAGGAATATATAGTTTGTGGGGTTATTTCTAAGTTATCACGGGTGTTTTGTGGAAAAAACTGCAAACTGTCCAAATTCGGAGTTGGCTAAATATTTCGCTGTTTCACAACCATCATGCATTGTCTCACATCGTGGCTTTTCGCTTCCACGTCCCATGTGTAACCACACATATGGCATAACGTTTGATTCAGGACATGAGGATTGATATTTAGTAACTTTTTTTTACATTCCGTCAGGTTTTGGCATGATTTCTACCTTTTAAGTTGTTTTTTTCATTTTTTCAGAAAGTGTGAACTTCTATGAAGAACTGCGCCCACACCATTGATGGTATGAATAATGAACATACAGTGCTACATAGATGAAGGTGTGTAGATTTCAGGAATATATAGTTTGTGGGGGTTTATTTCTAAGTTACGGGGGTGTTTGTGGAAAAAACTGCAGACTGTCAAATTCAGAGTTGGCTAAATATTTTCGCTGTTTCTGAGCCATCATGCATTGTCTCACTTTGTGGCTTTTCGCTTCCACGTCCGCGTGTGTAACCACACTAATGGCATACGTTTGATTCAGGACATTTGGGAGATTAATATTAGTAACTTTTTTTTAGATTCCATGAGGTTTTGGCATGATTTCTACCTTTTGAATTGTTTTTTGTTCATTTTTCAGACAAATGTGAACTTCTACGAAGAACTGCGCCCACACCATTGATGTATGAATGAACAAACTACAGTGTTACATAGCTGAAGGTGTGTAAATTTCAGGAATATATAGTTTTGTGGGGTTATTTCTAAGTTACTGGGGTGTTTTGTGGAAAAAACTGCAGACTGTCCAAATTTGGAGTTGGCTAAATATTTTCGCTGTTTTCGAGCCATCAGCATTGTCTCACTTTGTGGCTTTTCGCTTCCACGTCCGCGTGTTGACCACACATATGGCATACCGTTTGATTCAGACATTTGAAGATTAATATTTAGTAACTTTTTTTTAGATTCCATGAGGTTTTGGCATGATTTCTACCTTTTGAAGTTTTTTTGTTCATTTTTTCAGACAAATGCGAACTTCTACGAAGAACTGCACCCACACCATGATGGTATGAATGAACAAACTACAGTGTTACATAGCTGAAGGTGTGTAAATTTCAGGAATATACAGTTTGTGGGGGTTATTCTAAGTTATGGGGGTGTTTTGTGGAAAAAACTGCAGACTGTCCAAATTCGAAGTTGGCTAATATTTTCGCTGTTTCTGAGCCATCGTGCATTGTCTCACTTTGGGCTTTTCGCTTCCACGTCCGCATGTGTAACCACACACATATGGCATACCGTTTGATTCAGGACATTTGGGAGATTGATATTTAGTAACTTTTTTTTAGATTCCATGAGGTTTTGGCATGATTTCTACCTTTTGAAGTTGTTTTTTGTTCATTTTTTCAGAAACGGTGAACTTCTACGAGAAACTGCGCCCAAACCATTGATGGTATGAATGAACAAACTACGTGCTACATAGCTGAAGGTGTGTAGATTTCAGGAATATATAGTTTGTGGGGGTTATTTCTAAGTTACGGGGGTGTTTTGTGGAAAAAAACTGCAGACTGTCCAATTCAGAGTTGGCTAATATTTTCGCTGTTTCTAAGCCATCATGCATTGTCTCACTTTGTGGCTTTTCGCTTCCACGTCCGCGTGTGTAAACCACACATATGGCATACCGTTTGATTCAGGACATTTGGGAGATTGATATTTGGTAACTTTTTTTTACATTCCATGGGGTTTTGGCATGATTTCTACCTTTTGAATGTTGTTTGATGATGTTCATTTTTTTGGAAAATCTGGTAAAATGCAAACTTCCTCGAAGAACTGCGCCCACACCATTGATGGTATAATGAACAAACTACAACGTTACATAGCTAAAGGTGTGCAGATTTCAGGAATATATAGTTTGTGGGGGGTATTTTTGGTTGGGGGTGTTTTGTGGAAAACTCGCAACGTTCAAATACAAAACTGGCTATTTTTTTTTGCTGCTACTGACATTTGGCACTGGTCACGCTCTGGTTAGTTGGTAGCCATGTCTCGGGGTAGACCATGAATGTGGCATACCGTTTTATTCGGGAGGGGTTAGGCTTTCATTTGAGATGCGTTTGAACTTTCCTCCACAGTTTTTAGCTGAAATTCGCATTTGATTTTGTCTCTGAGTTTACAGTTGAGAAAAAAAGGAAAATGTGAGAAAGTAACTTACAATTGGACGAAGAGCTGCATCCGGCATCTGCAAATATAGAGTAAAACCTCTTTATTTGTGCATACTGTATGCACAAATATAGGAGGATTTACCCTATTTGCAAGTATTTGCCACTTAGATGTTTGAAAACTACAACTCACAGCAATAAAGCATGCTGGGAGTTGTAGTTTTCAAACATCATAAGTGACAAATACTTGCAAATAGGGGTAAATCCTCCTATATTTATGCATACAGTATGCACAAATAAAAAGGTTTTACTCCTATTTGTATGTATTGCCCCTTAAGGTGTGTCCCGGTGTATGTGTCCCTGTGTAAATAAAGTACCGGTAAATGTTTCCCCTACCTTGTCCGGCGGCCGCGCGATCCGCATCCTCGCTCCACAGACTCTGCGCATCTGGATGATGTCACTACCAGCCGCCTCTCACTTTGCGGCGCCGGGTAGTGACATCATCCGGATGCGCAGAAGCTGTGGAGCGAGGATGCGGATCGCGCGGCCGCCGAACAAGGTAGGGGACACATTGACTCGAGTATTAACCGAGGTAAGATTTTCAGGCTTTTTTTAAAGCCTGAAAACCTTGGTTTATACTCGAGTATATACGGTATTCCAAATTAGGCCTTTCCAGTGCCTTGTAAAGAGGGAGAATATATATTTCCTCTTGAATCTATTTCCCTCTTTATACAAGACAATATCTTGCTAGCTCTAGCCGTTGCTACCTGGCATTGTTTGCTACAGCTAGTCTGTTCTACCAGAGCCCCCAAATCATTTTCCATTACAGATGCACTTAACACAGAGTTATTTATGGTGTAGGTGGCACAAGGATTATTAAATCCCAAATGAATCACCTTACATTTATCAACATTGAATCTTATATTCCATTCTGCTGCCCATTTTGATAATCTATCTAGGTCTGCTTGCAACACTTGCACATCATTTGAAGTTTCCAGAGCTCTACATAGTTTAGTGTCATCAGCAAACACAGAGACCTTGCTCTCCCCCCCCCCCCCGTCTAAGTCATTTATAAACAGATTAAACAGAAGCGGCCCCAGTACAAAATTAATCTAAATTCTTACTCGCTTCTTCATAAAAATCAATTAAATTTGTCTGGCATGATCTATTTCTCAAAAATCCATGCTGACTACTACTAATAAGATGAGCTCTGGAGACAAAGTCAAGGATATGATCCCATAACAAAGTTTCCATCACCTACCCTACCACTAATGTTAGGCTTACAGGTCTATAGTTACCAGGCTGTGAACGACTACCTTTTTGAATATTAGTATTACATTGGCTTTTTTCCAATCCAGCGTCACATCCCCAGACCAAAGTGAATCTGAAAAGATGAGAAACCGTGGTCTAGATAGAACTGAACTAAGCTCTTTTAAAATCCGAGGATGCAATCCATCTGGTCCTGGGGATTTATTGATATTAACTTTATCTAATTGTTTCCGTACCATATCCTCTGTTAGCCAATGTGAATACTCCTCATTTCTACCCTGCACATTATCACAATCCCTGCTGTAAGGACTAGGATTCTCAACAGTGAAAACCGATGTAAAAAAACAGTTTAGCAGATTGGCCTTTTTGGCATCCTCAGCCCCATTATTTAATGGTTCCTCATTCTCAGTCCTCATCTTTTTACGATTTATATACTTAAAAAAACATTTTGGGTCTGGACTTGCTTTGTTCGGCTATACGTATTTCATTTTCTATTTTAGCTAATTTAATTGCTTTCTTGCATTCTTTATTACAGCTTTTATACTCCCTGTAAGCCTGTTCTGTTCCCTCTGATCTAAAAAATTTTTTTTACATTTTTTGATTTAAAATTTAAAAAAAAAAAAAAATTTTTTCCCCATTTCCCTTTTTACCTGAGCATTAAGCCATGCAAGAGTGGACCTATTTTATTTTACTCTTGTTCCCTAAAGGTACAAATTTAGAAATGTAATAGTTTAATATCCCTTTAAAAGTGGTCCACATCTGCTCAGTATCTTTACCTAGAAACAATTCCCCCCAGTCTATGAGTTGGAGTGATTTCTTTAACAGCATAAAATTAGCTTTCCGAAAGTTCAAAGTTTTTGTTAACCCAGTGCACGTTAGTTTTTTGCAACCTATATTAAATGACACTATATTATGGTCACTATTCCCTAAGCTTCCCATTACCTTCATTTCCAAAATGAGCTGAGGGTTATTAGATATCACTAGATCCAACAACGCATTCTGTCTTGTAGGAAATTCTACCATCTGTGAAAGAAAATGCTCATATAGGAAATTTAAGAACTTTATACCTTTTGAGGTGCTGGCAGTTCCCCTACTACAATCTATGTCAGGGTAGTTAAAATCCCCCATAACCAAAACATGCCCCATATCAGCAGCCTTCCCCAACTGCATATGAAGATTTATTTCCACCTCCTCCCCGGCATTTGGAGGCTTATAACATACCCCAACAATTAATTTACCTACCTTATTGCTTTCTGTACACAGCTCAACCCATATTGTAATAAGGAGTATCCTTAAATATTTACTGGCCAGTCATGTGAATCATTTAGCCATGTTTCTGCTATACCAATTGCATCATACCTTTCCTATAAAGCTATTATTTCTAGTTCCCCTGTTTTTTCCAGCCAGACCTCTTGCATTTGTAAACATACATTTTAGACTATCAATTGATTTACTTCCATACTTGGTCGTTCATGCCTCCTTATCCTCTATGCTCCCCCCTCCCCCTTCTCCTCCCTCTGTTGTGTTATTAGCCCCCTGATCCCTAACTTCTCTATCTACTCCTGTGTAGTTCAACGTACCCTCCCCCCATACCTAGTTTAAAATCTCCTCCAACCCCCTAGCCATCTTCTCCCACAAAACAGCTGCACCATCATCATTGCGGTGCAATCCGTCCCTACTAAAGAACCTGTAGCCAACAGAAAAGTCAGCCCAGTTCTCTAAAAACCCAAACCCCATCTCCTTACACCATCCTCTTAGCCATACTCCTGAGCTCACGTTTCCTCCCTAGCGTAGCACGTGGCTGTGGTAGTATTTTTGACATCACTACCCTTGAGGTCCTTGCTTTTAACTTGGCCCCTAATTCTCGGAAATCATTTTTAAGGACCTCACCTCCACCTCCAACTTTGTCATTGGCACCAATGTGAACCAAGACCGCCGGGTCATTCCCAGCCCCCACTCAATAATCTGTCTACATGATCCACCATATGTCGAACCCTAGCAACAGGCAGACAACACACTGTTCGGCATGTAGGGACTTGGCGACAGATTACCCTATCAACCCTTCTAATAATTGAGTCCCCTACCACTACCACCTGCTTATCCTTCCTAGCCCTCAATTCTCCCTCCCTTGTATTGGAGATGGCCATCCCCTGGGTGCTCAAAGGAATGGCCCGCTCCATACATGCTACTTCTGAGCAATCGTCCTCCACATTTTCACCTAACATGGCAAATCTGTTGGGATCGACCAACTGAGAAGAAGCAACCCTACCCTTCCGTCCCCTACTTCCCCTGGTGACCCTTACAAATCTATCTTCCTTTGCCACCTTATCTGCTCCATTTACACCTGCAATTCTCCCAGATTTGTGAAGCCTTGCAAGGCTGCAAGTTTCCCGTTTAGATTCTGGACCTCCGATTCCAAATGGGCAACGCACTCACATCTGACACATTCATAGGTTCCTTGGGGCGGCTGCTCCAAGATCCCATACATGCGTCAGGAGGCACATTGCATGGCCCCAGCACAACTGTCCATACTAAATAGCAATACACAAAAAGAGATACAGCAATACACGTAAGAGGAACAGCAATACACACAAGAGAAACAGCAATACACACAAGAGAAACAGTAATACACACTAGAGAAACAGCAATCTTGTTCTTAAACCCTTTTTTGTTCTAAATGCTTTTGTTTCTTAACGCACCCCTTAAAAACAGACAAACCCCTTTAAAACAGAAAATCCCTTTGAAAGATTGCTCTGGATCTTTGAAAGATCCAGAGCTGGATCGCTCTGGAGAAATGACTTAAATGAGGTTCAAAACCAAAGTTTCAACAGCCCAATTTAAACCAATTAGCTACACCCCCATCCAATCAGAGAGAAAAGAAAAAAATGCCTTTCTTTTGTCTCTTACCAGACCACAAAAAAAGTTGTTTCAGGTGCCATAAACCCTAGGAACACCCCTGCACACCCCTGCACACAAACATATACACAAATAATTCCCAGAGTTTTTAGGAGCTACCAATGAGGTGTGTGTGTGTGTGGGTGTGGGGGGGGGTATATGATATTATATATAGAAAAGGTGTATGAGTATGTGTGTACTATTTCACTATTACCATTTAAATTTAATTGTGACAATAATGGGGGTGTTTTAGTTCTTAATTTATTCTCTGAAAAATACCTTCTTGTTTTTCATATTATTAGATAAATTGTACTATAAGCTTTACACTTCAAAAATAGATTTAAGGCAAAACACCTGCCTTAAACCTGCCTTAAACTGTGTGTCTGATACGCTCTCCCATTTACAGCTTTGACATTTCCACACACTTGTAGAAGATGCAGAGGATGTTGGAGAGACTATCTATTTTGATCTATGGAAAACTCTTCAACAATACTGATGGATTGTGATGATTGTGGGTGTGCTGAAAAAGTGATGGAGCAAATCTGTGATAAGGAGGTCTTAGGGCACGGCCACACTGCAACGCAAATGCAATCGTACACGGAATCGCATGCAATTTTATGTGCGGTTTCATTGCGTTTGCGCATGTGTTTTTTTAATTAAGTATTGGAAAATGCATGCGATTGCGATTTAAAATACGAAACACTAATTGCAATCGCATCGCACCCCTAAAACGCGCAATCGGTGTGTTTCCGCGATTCCGATGATTTGAAAAAAATGCAAGCGCAAACGCAGAAAAATCCCAGAAGTGTGGCCTAGCCCTAATAATCATATTAAATTGACATTTATAGAGTGAATACATTTTAAACTAGATTCAGCAATGCTAAGCAGTTAATTACACAGATTAAGTTAACCTGTCATTTTAGAGTCTCGTGGTGACATCTCCGGATTCATATATGAGAGGTAATGGTGACGCCGTAGTCATAAATGACAACATGGAAAAATAAGATAATAAGAGTTTAGACAGTCCACCAAAGTCCAACTTAGAATTGCTGAATAAGGGAAACGCTGTTTTAACTCTCCATTGTCCAGAGAAAATTTATAACCAATGATTGGTTAAACATGATGACATGACTAAATATATAACAAATCAATGATGTATATGGCTAATTTCAAAAATTATAAAAACACTTGCTTTGTAACAATAAAAGCAGAACAGTTCTATCTCAAGAGACTATGGTGTCTTTTGTTCTGTTCTCTCACAGCTGTGATATACTGTATGTGGTATTTGGACCTAGTAATTGACATCTAATTTAAATATATTGTTTACTTTCTCACCCTGTGCTCCAATTGGTCCAGCTGAAATCCCGGTTTTCTGTACCTGTATCAATAATCCCTGTATCTATACCTCTGTCTATTTCTCTGTCTATCTATTGCCTATTGTCTATATATCTATTGATCTATCTGACTGTCACAGTAACTCTAACTGGTTTCTACCTCCTGTCTATATATTTCTCTCTCTCTATACGTACGGAGAAAGGAATGTGGCCTTAAAATTTTCTGATGCATTACACGCAGCACATACAGTGCCCGGGGTCTTGTTGTCAGACCCTAATGGGGAAAGGTGGGTAGGTAAGTTCCTAGTATAGAGGCAGTATGTGCTCAGATCTAAAACTATTGCTACATAGACAGCCATAACATTATACTGTGTACAGGTCTTATCCAAGACAGATAATGAATCAGTTAGTGCGACCATAACTATCGCAAAAGACACCTGCTCAGCTAGTGCAATAAATTTAATATGCGATTTGTGCATATGTTTGCACAAATATTTAAGCTGAGGCCACACTGCAACGTGCCAGAATCACACACGCAACAATTTTTGTGCGCTTTGCGCATGCGATTTTGCCGTTTTTTATTATGGAAATGCATGCGGTAACGCACCAAAAATGGTGAACGCATGCGTTACCAAAATTAAAATGTATGTGAAATCGCATGCGCACGGGGAATCGCGGGAATTTTTGCGCCCACTCGTGGGGGTCTAAGCACCGCCCATTCGTGGGTGTCTAAGCCACGCCCACTCACGGATGTCTAAGCCCCCACTTGCGGGTGTCTAAGCCCCGCCCACACTCAGAGGAGGAGGGACTTCCTGTCTCCCTCACACACTGAGGGAGTCTGAGGCTGTGCTCGCCAGCAGCACTGTGTAGGAGAAGCCTCAGGAATGTCACATGTCAGCCTCCCTACCATTAACTTTCTGGTCAGTCATTTCTGGATATCTTGGGCTGTGGAGCAGGTAGAGAGGTGGTTGATGGCTCATTTGAAAGGTAGGAAACTGGCCTTTCATTTAAACTTAACTTATTTGGAGACCACAGTTCCCCTTTAAAGGGCCAGCAGAAGACCTGGGCATTGCACAGTAACTTAATTTTTCGGAGAGAAATCCAGGGGGTTGCAAGCGTCCTCCCATGCCCCTATGTGCGGATGCCCATGCAGATTGCCAATTTGCGACCTCATTTACATGTATATGGGCACCTTAATGGGCATTTATATTGGAAAAAAATATATATTTAAATTGACCATTACTGGAAAATATCATTCTTCCCAACCACCTTTTTTTATGATCTGTCCCCAATTTCTTTAGAAGGGGGAGTGATTAATAGAAGGGAGAGGGATACTAAGCTTGGATTTATGGCATGCAGCAACACACACCTCTCACAGTAAGTACTACTTAAAGGGTATATCCACCCTTGAAAATTTTTTTTGGTATATCATTCGCCCTGTCCCCCCAGCCCCAACCGCTATATTTATTTTATTAAAAAGTGCCCCAAACTTTACTTACCTTCCCTCTTGCCTCCGCTGCGCTGCCAGGCCCTCTGCTTGCGAGAAAATGCAAGCAGAGGGGCGGGACTGGCAGTCGCATCTGTGATTGGCTGAGTGGCAGAGTTCAGTGCAGCGGAGGAAAGAGGGTAGGAAAGTAAAGTTTGGGGCACTTTCTAATAAAATAAATAGAGCGGTTGGGGCTGGGGGGACAGGGGGAATATAATATGGAAAGCATTTTATGCTAGGGGGAGGGAATCCTAATCGGGAGGGAGAGGGAGGGGGAGAAGGGCTGCAGTACGCATGCCAAACTTCTCCCGGAGGCCAGATAGGAGGCAGAGTCCTATATGGACTCTGCTATCCGCCTGGTGGGCAGTTTTTGGGACTTTGGGGGGGGGGGGGCTACAGGAGAACCATATGGAACTGGGATGTTAGGTAAGGATTAAACTACACTACACAATGCAGTTAAAATATAGTTACTTACTCTTTTCTATACCCTGAAATGTATTAACTGAAATGTCTTAGTTTAACAGCTTATAGAAGTGGTTAAGTTCTTCTTTTTATAATCAACGCAGTAAAATAATAAAAGTATCATGCCAGTTATAATGTAGATGTCCAGTTGAATGGTGTTAATTTTACATGTATGACGTACAATAATTAATATGAAATGATTTGTAATGTTAATCTGCTTAAGCAACTATATATAATCCAATGATATGCTAATACGTAACTTGTGTATGCTCCTATCGTTGGTGAAATGCACTAACAGACCTGATATTAAAAAAAACCCCAATGGGGAAGTCAGAGATTCTCTCATTCTTGCAAGGTTACATAGTCTCAGGGGCGTAACTGCAGGGGCCGGCGACCTCCCGCGAGATTGGAGGCTGGGCCCCATCCCCCCTCCATACAAGGGAAACATAAGCGCGATCGACTGTTTTAAAAAAAAAAGTTCAGGTCCAGTTTTTTAAACAGCCGATCGCACACATGCTTCCTTCATATGCGCTATCAGCTGTTTATAAATGGCTGATCGCTGCCGCCGCGGGCGTGGTGGGGGCGGTAGTTACGCCACTGCTTAGACTGTGTAAGTAAATTTAAATAAACTTCTATACAATTTGAGCACAACTTTGAAGGTCTACCTGTGGATTATTGTGGTGTAAGCCCTGTAGAACCATGGTTGTGGGGAAGGCGTAATCAGTCACATTGTGGATGGTACAGTATCCAGCAGCATGATAATGGGCCTATTGTTCTGGAGGTATATTTAAAGTCTGTATGTAAGCTATGCCTCTGTGGGAGAATAATCTGAGACATTTCACATTTCATCTATAAATGTTATTTTGGTAGCTCCGATCCGAGTTAGGGGGCCGGAGCGTCTGACCTGGGGCGCCGCCCTGGCGAGGATGCTGGGAGCTGTAGTGCGGCGTCCTGGTTCCGCCCCCTTCCTCCTGGTTAGTGGGCTGGTATCTCGCGAGAGCCGCGAGGGATGCTGGGAGTGCTGACGTCATTGCTGATGTCATCAAATTTATAAAAGGGGCGGGACACGAGGCAGCAGTCGCCATTTTGTAGAAATTGCTAACAGGAGGAGAATCTCTCTTCCTGCTCAGAGCAAAGAAACAAGACAGGCATTTCAGGAGGCAGAATTTCGTGTTGTTTGATCATGGCTGATGCAGACCAGATGTTGGAGAGGGTAAGGGAGAGGATCAGCATGGAGGGGGCGGGGTGGCTGCAGGGACTTTTGGAAGGGGGCCCACCGGCTGGTGGCACCCCCCAGGGGACCCGTCCCCAGACTAGATCTGCTAGCCGGACGGCTAGTAGGCCCGTACGCCGCCCCACCGCTCCCGTCCGTTTGAGTCCCAGTCCCCCACACTCCTACCGCAGACCACGGGGGACGCCGGTAATCCGAGCTAACACCCCCAGGCGTAGGGCGGCAACTGACGGCCTGTTGAAGGCTTTTAACACGGTGCATCCCTCGCAACTCACCAGGGGTGGGGCGCGCCGCCCTCGGTTGCCGCCTCTGAGAGAGGAGCACATACCACCCGTGGCTGCAGCTCCAACTGTCAATAGAGGGAGGGCTAGGGGCAGGGGTGGCCCTGTTCCTGGCCCTAGCAGGTCCGCCCGCCCAGCTGTAGCAGCAGCAGCGGCAGGGGATACCGCCCAAGATGCCCAGCCAATACGGCAAGAGGTGGTGTCGGATGAGGGCGAACAGTTTATGGACGCTAGGTCCACTTTGTGGGATGATGCCGGCCCCAGTTAGGCTAAGGGAGTTTTCGGAGAGGAGTCGCTCTAGGGATAGGAGCCAGCCAAGGAGAGAGGGCAGTAGCCGTAGGCATGGGCGAAGGAGGAGCAGATACTCCTCCTCTTCTGATAGTAGCGAGGAGTCCTATAGACGCTGGCGCAAAGAGTACCGTCGTAGGGAGCGTCGCAGGCATCGCTCCAGATCAGGTGACGCTAGCCGGCGTCGCAGACACCACTCTAGAGACAGAAGGTCTAGAGCTTCACGGTCCTCGACCTCAGGCAGGAGCAGGAGGTCGTCCCCAGCTCTACGTGAAGGAGGTGACAGGAGGGGGCTGCCCACCGAGCACGGACAAGCAAGTCCACGTCAGGTGATCCCAGAGGCCCTAGAAGGGGCGAGTACAAGTGTGGTACAGTCGTCAGGAGTCGGTGAGTACACTTGTGCCGGGGCATGGGGTAATACTGGGGTGGAGAAGGTGGGGAGCTAGTTCAGGTCCTCCGGGCCTTAATGGGGAAACTAGACACCATACCAGCTGGGCCATCAACGAGCCCAGCCCCAGGGGGAGTGACAGCACTCCAGCCTGTGCCAGAGGTTCCTTCTGTTGAAGCGCTGAAGGAAACATATTTTTGTGGTGTGAGCCCCCTAGGGGTACATCTATCAGCGGAGACTAAGGAGAAGATTTGGAAGAATGAATTTGTTGATATATGGTCCTTGGTCTCCACTGATATGGTCACAGTTGATAAAGAGATAGTGAAGACGGATAAGGGGGAAAGGAAGCCCAAGGTGGCTAAGACGTTTGGGAACTGGCTACAAGCCTTTTGTGTTTTAGCCGGGGTGATTGGCCAGAAAGCCCCCCAAAAATGCTCCGAGCTGTTCGTTTATCTGGACATGATATTCGGAGCTTATAAAACACATGGTGGGTCGGCGTGGCGCCAATACGATGAGGAGTTCAGGAGGCGCCTGGCCGTCAGACCAGAGATGGGCTGGAACATTAAAGCCGCAGATTCTTGGATAAGAATCATGCTGGCCCAGAGGGCGCCCCTAGGGTCTAGTTCAACCCAGTTACCCAACACGGGGAGTAGCAATTTTCAGCCCTCCGGAGCAAAAAGAACCGGCTCTTGCTGGATTTTTAATGAGGGCAACTGCAAGTTTGGAGCAGCTTGCAGATTTAAACACGAATGCTCCTTTTGCGGGGGAGGCGGCCATTCCGCCGCCAAATGTTTTAAGAAGTCCCTTACAGCACCTAGGCGGGCAGGAGGGAATAGACAGCAGGACACCAGTGAATGTGGGGGCCATGGAGCACTGGTTAGGAATGTACCCGGAGAAGGAAGAGGCAGAGCTAATCAGGGGGGGGTTTAAGCAAGGTTTCAAAATCCCCTTTAAGTTTAGTGGGTTACCCAAGTTTGCCCCCAATTTGAAGTCGGCCAAGGAAATGCCGGAAGTTGTTAGGGAAATGGTTATGGCAGAGGTTAGGTTAGGGCGCATGGCGGGTCCATTTACCGAGCCCCCATTTTACAACCTTAGGGTTTCCCCATTGGGTATAGTCCCTAAGAAGGAGAGTGGTAAGTTCCGTTTAATTCACCACTTATCTTACCCGAGAGGGAGTTCGGTAAACGATGGTATTTCTAAAGAAGCGTCCTCGGTCTTGTATGTATCATTTGACAGGGCAATTCATTTAGTAAGAAAGGAAGGTGTGGGGGCCTTGTTAGCTAAATCAGACATAGAGGCGGCCTTCCGCCTTCTCCCGATTCACCCCGACTGCTTCCATCTATTGGGGTGTCAGCTAGAGGGCATGTATTATTACGACATGTGCCTTCCCATGGGCTGTGCCATATCCTGTTCCCTATTTGAAATTTTTAGTTCCTTTCTAGACTGGGCTATTTATTTCGAGACAGGTTCCCTTAAATATTTCTCGATGATTTTTTGTTTGTTGGCCCAGCTAATTCTAATTATTGTTCCTTTTTGTTAAATTCCTTCCGTTTTTTAATGCACAAGTTTGGGGTGCCCATATCCGAAGAGAAAACTGTAGGTCCAGTTACAGTGCTGTCTTTTTTGGGTATCGAGATCGACACAGTTAGGATGGAGTTTAGGTTGCCAGCAGCGAAAATACAGGGCATGCTAGATGCAATCTCAATGTTCCTGCAAGTTAAAAAAGTTACACTGAAACAGTTACAATCAGTGTTGGGATCGTTGAATTTTGCATGTAGGGTCATGCCTATGGGAAGGGTTTTTTCCAGAAGGTTATCGCTAGCCACTCGAGGGGTGACTGCCCCACATCACCATGTACGGTTAACTAAGGAGCTCCGTAGCGACCTGCTGGTGTGGCATACTTTTTTAGCGTATTACAATGGTAGGACTTGTTTTCAAGAGGAGGAGGAAACCAATTCTGAACTACAACTTTACACGGATGCAGCAGGCTCCGTGGGTTTCGGGGCCATTCTAGGCTTCAATTGGTGCGCAGCGGAGTGGCCCGTCTCATGGAGGGAGACGGGTCACTGCAAAAACCTCACTCTCCTTGAACTCTTCCCTATTGTGGTGGCAATAGAATTATGGGGTGAAAAAATTCAGAATAAAAAGATCAGATTCTGGACAGACAATGAGAGTGTGGTTTGTGCGATTAACAACTTAACGAGTTCCTCTTTACCTGTACTAGCGCTGCTAAGGTATTTGGTTCTAAAATGTTTGAACAGAAATGTGTCCTTTAGAGCTAAACATGTGCCGGGTGTTCTTAACTGTGTGGCCGATGCTCTATCTCGTCTTCAGTGGGAAGAATTCCACCGACTGCACCCAGAGGCCGACCAGCTAGGCCAGAGATGCCCGGATTTCCTGTGGGAACTGATAGACAGCAACTGATGCAGCTTGTTCAATCCTCAGTCGCTCCCTCTACCTGGGCCAGTCACGGTAAGGCTTGGTCAGAATGGTTACAATTTACAAAAGACAGAGATATTAACGCTAATTCTCATAATAGATTAAGAACTCTACTAGATTACCTAGAACACCTGAGGGCGTCAGGTTCCTCTGGTCTGGTTGCCCAGCGGAGAATGTCAGGTTTGTCCTTCTTTTTCAGGTTGATGGGTTGGAAAGACATCTCCAAAGAGTTTGTGGTAAAATCTATTTTAAAGGGCTGGAAAAAAGAGCAAGTGGCCAATAGTGCCAAACGGCCGATTAATTTTAGGCTGCTGTTACGGTTGTTGGAAACGTTGCAGTTTGTGTGCGACTCGGAATATGAGGCCAAGTTATTCGAAGCCAGTTTTGCGCTGGCATTCTTTGGGGCCATGCGGGTGGGGGAATTAGTTTCGGCCAGTTCAAAAAAACCGGGTGGTTTAGCAGCGGATGATATATTCGTCTCGCAAACATCGGTAAGGGTCAGGATAAAGAGATCTAAGACAGACCCCTTTGGGGACGGGAGTTGGTTTTCCATTTCCCCCCTACAGTCCGGCTGGTGCCCAGTGAAGGCAATCGATAAATTTGCTGACATTCGATTCCCCTCAGCATCGTTCCTGGCCCATCAGAATGGTCTACCCCTGTCTCGTTATCAGTTTGAGGCAATATTACGTAAGGCTCTGGGGTACTTGGGCCTCCAACTGAAAGAATTCGGTACACATTCATTTAGGATAGGAGCTGCAACAGAGGCTCATTCATTAGGTTTTTCTGAAGATAGGGTGCGCAGGCTCGGAAGGTGGCGATCTAACTGCGTAGCGAGGTACATTCGCCCTGAATTGGCCATTAGTTAATTGTTTCTATTCCAGGTGTTCGCCAACCGTCGGTTTGGCTAGTGGGACACTCGTACCTATTCTGGGCTGCACAAAGAGCTGAGACACGTCCCGGAGGAAGGCACCTGGGATTCCAGACGGCTTCTCTTTTTTGGAAAGGGGTTCGGGGTTTATGTTGGAGCCAGGTGCTGCTGGAGGTTGTGAACATTAGCAGAGCGGACCCAGGGCCCATGGTATTAGTTATACATGCAGCCGGGAATGACTTATGTAACAACCGTTTGTCTGACCTTCTATTTCTGATGAAGGCTGATTTACAGCGTTTTCGTCAATTCTTCAGAGAGTTGATTCTAGTATGGTCAGAAGTGGTTCCCAGGGTGCACTGGTAAGGGGCAAAGGATCAGGGTTTAGTGGAGAAGGCTAGGAGGGTGCTCAACACCAGAATCTCCAGGTTCGTGAGATCTCAAGGGGGCGTAGTGGTTCGACATCGCCAGTTGGAGGGCGATAATAGGTCCCTGATGAGGCAAGATGGAGTGCATCTTAATGAAATCGGGCTCGATATCTTCTTAACTGGTTTGAGAGACGTTATTGAACAGGCACTGTATTTGTTGGGTGGCGGACGGAGTTCCGTGTAGGCCTACAGCAACTCCTGGTGGCGGGGGGCATCCTTGCAGAGTTTATGTGGAGCCGTTACATGCCCTCTGGGGATCCAGAGGCTTGGCATTCAGCAATGGCTACGGCTAGTTGGGGTTTTATATCTAATTAATATGCAAGGATGCAAATTTATAAGTTGGCTAATTTAATTGATCACATGATTTGTTACAATGTGTCAATAAAGCTGTGGCCATTTTTTTCACCCAAAAAGGATTGTGTGTTTGCCTATTCATTTATACCTTTAATTTATGGGTTTAAAGAAAAGGGGTTCTAAGTTAATTTTGGTCATCCGAGGTATCAGCAACAGGTCGTAAAATGCACTGTGGGAAATTCCCTCTCCCTGTGCTGGCTTTTAAAGGATAAGTGCACTGGAAAATCAAGTTATGTTCATTTGGAAGCTGCAGCTTTAAAAATACTGTTGGCATATTTTTTTTTACCTATGCCCCTCGAGAGCCAAGTTTGTGCCTTGGAAGTTGCTGCCATCTTGTTACTGGTTTGCTGAATGTTAAGCTCCGCCCCTCTGAGATTTCCTCTGCTTTTTCCTGCATGAGCCACAAACAGTAATTCTTGTGAGTTTCGTGCACACGCACGTGCACGGAACTCACAGGCATTACTGTTTGAGGCTCAAGCAGGAGAGTGCACGGAACTCACAGGCATTACTGTTAGAGGCTCAAGCAGGAAAAAGCAGAGGAAATCTCAGAGGGGCGGAGCTTAACATTCAGCAAACCAGTAACAAAATGTCAGCAACTTTCAAGGCACAAAGGTAGGTTCTGGAGGGGCATAGGTAAAAAATAAATATGGCAACGGAATTTTTAAAGCTGCAGCTTCCAAATGAACATAACTTGATTTTACAGTGCACTTATCCTTTAATGATTAATGAGCATGCTTGCGCAGAGGTTCGTGACAATAAAGGGGCATCAGCTAAGCGTGGGAGGGAAGGTCACTGGATTAAAGAATTACAGGGTTATTTAATAAAAGTTCTTATCGTTAAAAAAGGTCCTAATTTTGCCCCAACCAATAAGATGTTAGCTTTCAAATGTTTAATAATATCTAATTGATTGGGGCAAAATTAGCACCATTTTTAACAATAAGACCTTTTGTTAAATGAGGTTTGAAATCTACAATTCCCAGTATCCCCTGCTGCCCTCTGATGTTGCAAAGTGATTGAAGAGGAATGCTGGGAGTTGTAGTTTTCAAACAATTAGAGGGCTACAAGTTAGGTGTCCCTGAATTAAAGCCCTATAGGGTTGTTTTTAACAATCCTAAGTACCTGGGTGAGAGAGAAAGTAATAGTGGCTCTTTGCATTGACCTGACATTACTGGAAAGAACATATACCTAAACAACCTGGCTAGTAATGCTGCAGTCAGACAAATCAGAGCTTTTAGAAATAATATAATTGTTTTGCTTTTAAATATTGCATACATTCTAACATTTTTGACATATTTTAACAACAGAAATGCAAAATACTAAAAAATATTGTTGCTCAAAAGGTAAAGAAAGTGATAAATCTTCTGCAAAATCTCTCTCTCTGTGGTGTCTGTCTGCTGCAACAGGACAATTAGAACTCTGAGATCCATAAAAGGACCCTGACTGTCAAAATATGTCATGTTTTAATCATGTTTGATTGTATCAGTGTAAGAAACACATTAACACTTTATGTGGGATCGGATTTGGGAGAACAAGATACCAGTCAGCTATATACCATAAGGATTGGTTTAAAGGAGAGAAAAGCCTTCCACAGAGCATAAAATGAAATAGAGCCTTATTTAAACAGAAGGTACTTCATAGCCTCATGCTATATAAATAACATTAATTAAATAATCCAAGAAATAAATTACAATTTCTCACTCCTAGCATTCCTAGAGAAATGGGAGGAGACATACAAAGTTTCTCCTATATGTCCTGTGGCCAATGCACATGTCTAGAACAACAGGTATACTAACATAAAATACAGCCATACATTTGACTTGCAGCTATCAATTGTTTTAATCCTTCTTTTTTTAATTGCAAACACAAGGTTTGTGCTTTTTTGCCAATACACCACAGTGAAGCTATATTATACGTAGATATGTGGTAATGTTCTTTGTAGAGGAGGTGCTAGTTCAGAAAAAAAAATTAAAAAGAGAAAGAAAGGACTGAACTGAACTGTAACACTCTATACAATGCTATTAAAATCCTTTATCTCTTTATAGGCATATCAATTAAAAAAGATATTGAGCTTATTCATTTGCCTCATTCCATTAAGGATTAGAATTAGAGTGTGCTCCCACGCTAATTCACATGACATTTCCCAACTGTTTCCAAATTTAATGAATAACACATTCCTGGACACAGAAACTGCCCAGATTACATAGAGACAGTTTATAACTTTGGATACATCCCAGGCTTGTTTGAAAGTTATGAGATTGCTTTTTCCAGTAGAGACATGAGCCCCCTTTAAGATGGTGAGACAGATTGGAATCTTTGCATCTAATAACCTATTCTTTACCAAAAGCTTCTGTGGCACAAATAAGGTCCTTGACTTACTATGTAACATTAGCAGTGGATTCCAATTCCAAGTCATTCATTACTGTATTCACTAATTCAGTAAAATGTATATTTTCCCTACAACTAAAAATTATGTCCGTTATGTATATTATGAATTTTTTTAACTTACCAGACAAAGGGATGGGGCTTTTGCAGCAGCAATTGACAAAGATCCTGAGATGATGTACTGAGAAGAGCAGAAAACAAATAGTTAATCATAATCATGACCGGCAGACTTAAGTGGTGTATAAAACACTTATAACCCACTACAATAACATCATTATTTCACTGTAGGAAATATTAAACTTAGTGGGCACCAGACAATTGTGCACATGTTGATTAATCAATTTTTGACGTCTGTAGCATGTATCTGACTTGACTGTCAATTAACTATACAGAACATATGTAGTAGCAAGATAAACATCCCTTCAGTTTATACCACAGACTCTCATATAAATGCACAAACGCACATTTCACGTTTGCATTAGAAATGAAATGTGCGTTCAAATAGTACCCGGTTTCAATCAAATCTGAGGGTTTCGAATTCCCAATGAAACTTTCGGAGCTCACAGATTTCATGGAACCCAGATGTTCCAAATTTAAATTTTTATCGAAAATAGACTATCATCGAAATTCAAAAACCAAAAATAGACAGGCATCGAAAATCGTAAATAGACTATCATCGAAAGTCGAAAATAGACCATCATCGAAAATAGACGAAAATAGAAAATAGACGATTGTCGAAATCGAAATAACCCTCAAAAGTAGCAATCGTTTTCAGTAACTCTCGAAAATGGAATGCTCGAAAACAGCCCGATCGTGAGGAAAGATAGTTTTAAAATAAGTTTTGGTTATATTTACTGGTTCCCCATACCATTCCCCAGGTCTGTCATAGACTTTTATGGGTTCGTTTTTTGAATTTGAAAACGGAACGAAACTCAACTCGAACATTTCTAGTTTGCATTATTCTGTTATAATCCAAAATCAGAGTGCATACAATCTGCAAAGAAGACCTGGAAAATTGAGCCAAGACTGCTGCTTTGAAAGCGTCTACCTCGACAGTAAAAGGAGATCGGATGTCAGGGTATACTAAAATGGGAGCAGAAAAGAAGGCTTTCTTTAATCTCTCAAAGGCTTAATGTTTTGTTTGTTTTTTTTAGACCAATTGGTGAGATTGGTAAGTGGCGCAACTAAAGAAGAAAATTTTAATGAATCTTCTGTAGAATTTTTTGAAACCCAGGAACCTCTGAAGAGAGTTTCTTAGGAGTAATCCAATTATGGACTGCTGACTTTTTTTCTGGATCCATGGTGAGCCCATGATTGGAGATAATAAAACCTAGAAAAGGAACTTAGGAAACTTCCAAAATAATATTTTTTCACATTTGGCATAGTGATTTTCCCTATGTTTTCTTAGGACTATTTTAACATGGGCAAGGTGCAGTTCTAGGGTGGAAGAGTAGATCTCAGTATTGTCTAAATGAACTATGACAAATTTGCCCAAATACTTGTTAATGAAGTATTGGAATACTGCAGGAGCATTACTAAGATCAAAGGGTATTACCAGGTATTCATAGTGTCTTTGGTTTAAAAGTCTTACACTCATCCCCCTGTTTGATCCTGACCAAATTATAGGCCCCTCTAAGTCTTCTCTAAGATCCAATTTAGAGAACCTGAGAAACAGATCATTAATAAGTGGAGGGGGGTTCCCAGTTATAATAGTGATTTTGTTTAGGGATCTATAATCAAAAACCAGCCCAGGCAGGTGAGGTAGAGGGTTAGATAAACCCTTTCTCAATGTTCAGTTAAGTTATATAAATGTCCTTGAGTGGGCATTTGAACAATTGAATGGCCTGTGAGGTGATAGGGACTCAGCAGCCTGCGGAGAACACGAAAACTTGTTTATAGGGAGCAGGAAGAACTTTCAGGGACATACTGGTGAGTTGAAGGAAAGGCAATCAATGATGGGGTTATGAATCCAAAAAAATCAGGGGACTACCTAAAGTGCGCAAAAATAGCAAGCAGTGCACCATTCAAAAATAACAAGAAATTAAACATACAAAGAAAACACAACAGTGTCTTAAAGGACAACTCCACCCTCATAAGAACATCTTTTAGAACCATGGCCTCTTTAAAATATGTTGATATATCATAGTTTGTCCTATGAATTCATAACTGTATGCCTGCTATGCTTCTGGATGCCTCATGGAAACTGAGCAATTTAGAAACCTGTACTGAGCCTGTACTGAGCTTGGGCATGCTCAGGGGACAGGGGATTAACATTCAGTCATTGGCTGTGATGTCAACTGTCAAATATATAACTGACAGTTGCTAACTGGAAGAACCATAAAGCAGAAATGGGAAACAGGACATTGTGCAGGATTTCAGGTTAGACTTATATATTTCAGGTTTCAAACTATTACTGTTTAGGGTTTTGGGGGATGATTTACCTGTATGCAAGTTTTCATTCTGGTGCTGGACTTTCCCTTTAAATTTAGATTTTCAGTTTGGGCAGGACTTTGTAGGAAGCCCGACCAAAGCAATGTACAGTATGGGGGTCTCAGAGATAACTACTGTAAGTTTATAATTTATACACTTTATTAAGTGTAAAGCTACTGTATCATCCCTTCCACTCACCTGTTTTAAAACCAGCTAGTGTTATAGTCAGCGCTCCAGTTCATTACACAGTTTTAATCAGCTCTCCAGTTCATTAGCCAGAGTTGTTAGCCTTCCACTTTATACATCTATTACTGTTATCATAACCACATCATACACATAAATATTTTTGAAATTGTGTGAAATGGGACAATTCTCTTGAAGTGTTTTCAAAGTTTCAAGGAGGTTAGGTAATAATTGTGTGGGAGTGAGAGCTCCAATGATGAAGTTGATCTAAATAAAATGGGTATGGTCAAAAAAAATCTCTCCAATTTGTTCCTCTTTTGCATTTCAAAATGTTGAGAGGTATGCTTTTGCTTGCCCTTCTGCTGCTGCCCCACTCCTGAGATGGAAATAAACAGTGGCAGTACAAAGATGCACATACAGGACACAAATGAGTAGCCACATCTACCATGGTAGCCACTTGGTTGTATTTGCCCCCCAGTTGAAAATGTCTCAGTCCTCCTCTGCCATTGCCCCCAGGACTTAAAACGCAAGGTATCTGTGATAAGGCCCGGGGATACTAGGATAGAATTTAGCCACACTAACGAAACTGGGCACAGATAGCCAGGAAGCTAGGGAACCAATAGCATGGTACAGAACAGAAGGCAAAGAAAGGGTTAGAGTTGGAGCCAAGGTCAAACACTGAAGTCAAGCAGCCAAACAAGGTACCAAGTATGATGTCAGGACAGGCGTCAAGAATCAATTTCAGGGAACAAGCAAAAGTCAGAACACAGGTAAACTGATCCAAAAACACACCAAGCACTAGGGACTAACCAAAGGCAATAACTGGCCAATAACTGGAAGAGGAAACTTGAACCTAAATAGGTAAGAAGAGCCAATAAGAAGAAGAGAACAAGCAGGGACTGTGATTGGCTGAAGGAGATTACAATTTACCACCAAAACACTGCAACCAATAGCATTGTGGAAAAGCTAAAATAGCTGAAAAAATATATATCATAAAATATATATCATAAAAAAACTATGAAGGAATCACGAAATTGCGAAGAATCTTGCACAAAGTACAGAACTCAACCCAAAGTCGTGCGAGAGCCAAAAGATGAGGAAGACGTGCCATGGGTGCAGAGCGAAGGTAAGGAGCGGCATATGATACACTTATGTTACATAGTAACATAGTAATTAAGGTTGAATAAAGACATATGTCCAGCAAGTCCAAACTATTCACCCTCTTTTTTTTTTTTTTTTAACCCTACCTAACAGTTGATCCAGAGGAAGGCAAAAAACCCCAGCTAAAAAGGGGGGAAAATTCCTTCCTGACTCCAAACGGTAATCGGAAAGTATCCCTGGATCAACCAGATCTATATGCATTAATACCAGTAATTCTCAATATTTTTAAGTTTTAGAAACTTATCCAGGCCTTTTTTAAAGTTATTCAATGAACTTGCCATTACCACTTCTGCTGGAAGACAGATCCACATTTTCACCGTTCTCACTGTAAAGAAACCTTTCCTAACCTGAATATGAAACTTCTTTTCTTCCAACCTTAAAGGATGTCCACGTGTCCTCTGATATGACCTATTAGTAAACAGTGCACCAGAGAGTTCATTGTATGGCCCATTAATATTGGTATTTGTATAAGGTTATCATGTCCCCACGCAAACGTCGCTTCTCTGATGTAAACAGCCCTAACTTGTCTAATCTGCCTGCATATTCAAGCCCCTCCATTCCCCTTATTAATTTAGTTGCCCTTTTCTGAACTGCCTTAATTTCCAAGATGTCCCTTTTGTATATGGGATTCCAAAACTGCACCTCATATTCCAAATGAGGCCTTACCAGTGCCTTGTAAAGAGGGAGAATAATATTTTTCTCTCTTGAATCTATTCCCCTCTTTATACAAGACAATATCTTGCTAGCTCTAGTCGTTGCTACCTGGCATTGTTTGCTATAGCTAAGTCTGTTATCTACCAGAACCCCCAAATGTTAGATTACAGGTTTATAGTTACTAGGCAGTAAACAAATACCTTTTTTGAATATTAATAAATAATCACTAATAGTGAAATGTAGTGAGCTCCTCCATGTTTTACATATGTTTTATTTGCCTCCTAGGCCAAAAGGTTTTAGTCCTACCCTGACTCAGTTTGGCCCAGCGCAGACAGGAGACCAAACTTGGTAGAGAAGGGCTCTGCAGTATTCTCTTATCTTAAAGAGAATGTCCACCCAAAAATATAACTTGTCTTATTTCAGTTTAACTTAAGAATGGGAAGTAAAGCTATAATTGTTTAATTAAACCATCAGGAGACAGAAGGGAAAACAGAGAACTTAACCGTGATCGCATTCCTACTAGGCTTCCTGTGACAGGTGCTGACTTTTAAAAACTAATTTTTACTGAGCAGTTGTCCTTTAAGCATTGACCCCATTTAGGTCTGCTTTCTGTCCATGCTCTGATTGTGCCAGTATAAATTAGGTACCATTTTATTAAGTATTTTTGATTTCCCTGTGAAATTCACATTGTTTCACAAAATCAAAACTAAGCATACATCTGAGCATAAGTTATTTCACTAATGATTTCATTTTAGTTTATAAGACCATTGAGCGCTTTAAGGAACAATAAACATTTTTGTCATAAGCAACATTTTTCACCCACGTCAGAACCGGTACAAAATTCTGTTCCTTTTATTCTAGGGGGGATGTGTGTTTTCCTACTGTAAAACTTCTGAGTGCTAAAAATTCTTCTAGCTCAAAATATAGTGGCACTGAAAGAGTTAAATGGCTGTGATAAGGGATTCCACACAACCCTATGTACAGTAGTTAATATTTTATTTAGGATTAATGATGGAACTAATACTTACAAACACGGGTCCCCAGAAGGAGTTTCCAGATATAATATTTATAGAAGTTAGGAAAAAAATCGATGTTATTGCCAGTCCAATGTGCACGATGGCAGCAACAATTTGTACTATCTAGAAATAAAACATAAAAAGATTAGTGTTTTAAAGAATAATCAGATAAATATCACTTAACATGGATAGATGATTTTACAAGTTAAGCCTACATTCAAAAGGTTCTCTCTGTAACCACACACTAATTAATGTATTTTATATATACAAAACACTTTACTAGTTCTCTTAATATCATAAAATTTCTTGCTATCAGTATTAAACCTAATTCCTATATATGCATTTTAAGGGAGAGATACAGGAATACAGTCTGTCAAATACAGAAACCCAAATCAAGAAAGCAATTAGCATTCCCAGAACCAACTCACTACAATACCAACACACCCAAAAGGAGGACCATACCCCACTGGTTGTTACATACCACCCCCAAATGAAAATACTCTGAAAAATAGTCAAGAAACTCCAAACCCTCTTACAAAAGGGCAACAGACTACGAGAGATATTACAAGACCCCCCTCTCTGCTTATGACAACCACCCAATTTAAAACAACTACTTGTACGAAGTTTCCTAGCAACAAAATGAAACATTTTCCTGTTTGCAGAAAAAGTGTGAATCCTGCAAGTACATCCACACAGGATACAGGATACAAATACCAGGTTCCCAACACTGGTTTGAAATAAAGCAAACCCGGCGCTCTCTTTCTTCTGGAAGAAGCCAGGACATGGCCACAGGACCAATGGGAGGCAATCTCCCGGTCTGCGAGTGGAGGAGTGCCGGGTGAAGTAGGCGGGCAGCGGTGGGACAGACAGAATGTGGCAAGGAGCGTTAAGATGTCAGAGCAGGACCTTATGGACCTTTCCAACAGGCCCTGCACGCACATGGATCTGAAGCCCTGCAGCGGATGCTCAGTGCCAGCGTACCGGCTGCTGAGCCACCCGCAACACAGCATGGTCCTGTACTGGGTCCTGCACCAGAGCCAATGCCAGGCCCATCCACTGAGCCATGTGGGAGGTCTAGGAGGTGCCATCCTCCAGAACGCTTCAGCCCAAATACACCAGGATCCAGAGGTAGGGGTCACAGAAGGCGCAGAAGTGAATCTCCACTGCCATCATCAGTGCCCCAGGCTGATAGTTATAATCCCAGTGCTGCTCGGCACGGCAGCGCAAGGGGAGGACAGTGGGGACGCCAGGAGACAAGAGGGGTCGCTGCTGTTTTCCCGCCATCAGTGTCAAGCACCCCCATTGATGCTCCCACAGATCTTCCACTCCTGCAGCACATAATGTCTACCATCAGTAATCAAGCTTTACCTGTGGCCTTTTCACCTGTTAATTCACAGGCTTTAGCAACATTACAAACTGTGACAGTCTCATCACCTCAACCTTTATCACAAATACAAATCTCTGAGGCTACACAAAGGCTGGCAATTTCACAATATTCAGCTGGACATCCAAGTTCCACAGCACAGTTTTCAGCAACTCCAGCACAGTTAAATATTGTTCCTTCATTTTCTACAGCTACCTCAGTACAACTAAATTCGGTTCCACAGCTTTCAGCAGCTCCACCGGGTCCTCTACCAGTGTCTACTACAATACAGCTTTCAGCAGCTCCTACTCAGAGTGAGTATGATTTTACAAGGGCTTAGGGTTCTGCTGGTTTTAATATTTCAGACAGCTCTAATGATGTAGCTAGAATGCTTAAAGGGCATGTCCACCCCTGTAGCAAACTTTTGGGGTATAATAGTATACCTTCCCCCAGCCCCAACCGCCATAAAATTATTTTAAGGAAGTCCCCCGATCATTACTTACCTAATCTTTTTCCCCCCCCGCAGTGTCCTGGCCCTCTGCTTGCATGGAACTGCAAGCAGGGGGCGGGACCGTCAGCCGCGTCCGTGATTGGCTGAGAGGCAGCCAATCACGGACGCGGCTGCCCAGAATGCCGGGGAAGAGAGGTAAGGTAAGTAGAGATCGGGGGACTTTCTTGAAATTCTTTTATAGCAGTTGGGGCTGGAGGAAGGAATACTATTATGTTGCAAAGGGGTTTTAGGGTAGGGGGAGGGCTTGCAAAACGGGAGGGAGAGGGAGGGAGAGGGAGGGGGAGGGAGGGGGAGAAGGGTTGAACTGCGCATGCACAACTTCTCCCAGAGGGGAGACAGGAGGCAGAGTCCTATATGGACTGGGCAGTTTTTGGAACTTTAAGGGGGGATTACAGGAGAACCATTTGGAGCTGGGATGTAATGTAAGGATTTTTATGCACTACACAGTGGGGCCAGTAGTGGAGGGAATAATAGTTTTGGGGGTGTACATGCCCTTTAAGTTATGCTTAGATCGACTAGGACAGGGTTCTCCTATTCCCTCTGCAATTTATCCATATGCAGGTGACACTACAGCCTCCAGTATACCTCACATACAGCTCAATACTTCTTTTAACACTAATTACATCATCAGTCCTTCCCATTATGACTACCGCACCTTCCACTTCCCACCAAGGGGCTATACTTAATAAGACATTCCAGGCGTCTTCTGCCTTTCAAATACCATTGGGTCCATCAATACCAGGGGGCCCATTGGGAATGGGACAGCTGTGTGAATCAGCCCCATTGGGCTTACATCTAGATTAAGGGGTCAAAGAATTTTGGTCAGGTCAATTTATTGACCTTTTTAGAGATAGAGAGTATGTTGATAAACCATATCGCAGAGCTGGAGATTCTGCTGATAAGCCCAAGATTGTTCCCAAAACCATTAAATGGTATGTCCACCCTTATTAACAACTTTTAATATAATGTTCTTCTTTGTCCCCCAGCCCCAACCGCAATATTTTTATTGCCAGAAACTTCCCCAAACATTACTTACCTTCCCTCTTTTCTCCGCCGCACTGACAGGCCCTCTGCTCGCGCGAAAATTCAAGCAGAGGGGCGGGACCGAGAGTTCAGTGCGGCAGAGGAAAGAGGGAAGGTAAGTAATGTTTGGGGCACTTTCTGACATTAAAACTATAGCAGTTGGGGCTGGGGGAGCAGAGAGAATATTACATAAAAAGATTTTTACACTGGGGGCGGGGAATCTAAATCAGGATGGAGAGGGAGGGAGAGGGGGGGGAGCTCTTCTGCGCATGGCAACATTTTTTAGACTTTGGGGGGGGGATAGCAGAAGAACCCTATGGAGCTGGGATGTAAGGTAAGGATTAAACTACTCTACACAATGGGTCCAGTAGTGGGGGGGATTATAGTTTTGGGGTGGACATGCCCTTTAACAACTGGTTACACGCTTTTACAACATATGCTAGTGTTTTAAGTGAACAGTATCCTGAAAAGGGACCATCCCTATTTTGTTATCTTGAACTTATTTGGGGTGCTTACCGTACATATGGCGGCCAATGTTGGCTTCATTACAATGAGCAATTTAGGCGCCATATGGCAGCCCAATCTTTAATGAGATGGGACTGCCAGGACATGAGTCTCTGGTTACTTGTAATAACTCCTAGTCGTCCCTTAGTGTCTACTAATCAGACCTTTCCAACAGCTGCTACCCCCTCTTCACCCGGAGGACCAGCTTCAGGAAACCGCAAGGGCATCTGTTGGCTTTTTAATGAAAGCCATTGTCGCTGCTATGCCAATTGTAGATTCCGGCATGAGTGCTCCTACTGTGGCAGTGCCCACCCCGCCATCCGTTGTTTCCACAAAGTCAAACTGGGTTTTGGTAAAACCTCAACCAATCATGAAAAGGGCGATGACTCCAGTGATAGGAGCAAAGATGGCTCCATGGATAGACATTTACCCTAAGAGGCTTATTAGATCAGGTTTTCATAGTGGCTTCTGGATCCCTTTCCAGCCAAATAACCAGCCCACATTTTCAAATAACTTACCATCCGCTAAGGCCAAACCATTGGTAGTTTTTGAAAAGCTGTCAAAAGAGGTAGCCCTTGGGTGTATGGCTGGTCCGTTTGATCACCCACCCTTTCCGAACTTGCGGGACTCCCCACTGGGCATCGTCCCCAAAAAGGAGGACAGCAAGTTCAGACTAATACACCACTTGTCATACCCCAGGGGCTCCTCAGTTATAGATGGAATTTCAAAAGAAGACACCCAAGTTCATTACACATCATTTGACAGAGCCTTGGTTTTGGTACGAGCGGCTGGTCGTGGTGCTCTAATGTCTAAATCTGACATTGAGTCCGCTTTCCGGTTGCTACCAATCCACAAAGATAGCTTTCATCTGTTGGGTTGCTACTTTGCTGGAAAGTACTTTGTTGATATGAACCTCCCTATGGAGTGTTCCATTTCCTGTTAGCCGTGAATCAACATCATTATCCCTATTACACTATTTGGATGATTTTCTTTTTGTTGGCCCCCCAAATTCTGACCATTGTTCCTATCTGCTAAATAATGTCCGAACCATCATGAATGTTTTTGGCGTGCCTATAGCGGAAGACAAGACAGTTGACCCATGTACTTCCCTCATTTTTTAGGCGTAGAGATAGATCCCCAGGCAATGGTTTTTAAACTCCAAGCATTGGCCACATTGGTTGATAGGTGCAAAGGAGCGAAAAAGGTTATCTTAAAGCAACTGCAGTCTCTCATAGGTCACTTAGTTTTTGCCTGCCGAGTCATCCCAATGGGTAGAGCATTTTGCCGCACCACTCCTCACCACTTTATTCGCCTGTCCAAGGGTATCAGGGATGATCTGCAAATTTGGCAGACTTTTTTGTCACCTTACAATGGATGTTGTGGGGGAGGAGCTGGGCTTCTTTACAGATGCAGCAGGGAGTCTAGGTTTAGGAGTTTTTTTTTCAGGGGCATTGGTTTTTTCCGAATCTTGGCCAGTTAGCTGGGTCCGTTTGGACTTCCTGCGAAACACTCCTAGAAATGTTTCCCATTCTAAAGGCAGCCGTTCTGTGGGGCGATTGCTTTAGGAAACAACTTATCGTGTTCCACTGTGACAACTTGCTTGTGGTACATGTAATTAATCGACAATCATCCGCCTCCCCCCAGTCCTGCGGGTGCTTCGCCAATTGGTGTTGCGCTGTCTACAACTCAACTGTTATTTCGGGCTAGACACATACCAGGGACATCTAACGAGATCGCTGACTGTCTCTCTCGTTTACAGCTCCGGGAGTTTCGGCGTTTGGTTCCCTGGGCAGAGGAGGAAGGCCATTCAGTACTAACCCACCTATGGAATGTCGTTTTTGGGGATGAATTGATCTTGTCCCACTTTCCCTGTCGCCAGCTACACAACGCTCCTACTCAGCAACATGGTTGAAATGGCTGTCATTTGTAGACTCACAAAGTAGGAGTCCTTAGTGACCATCATAGTAGACTCTCAGCAACACTTGCCTACCTCTCCCACCTTCATTACTCTGGCTGCTCGGGCACCACAGCTGAAAAACACCTGGCAGCCTTGTCCTTCCTTTTTCAAATTTTCAATTGGCCCAACATTACCCACTACTTCCTAGTTAAGAAAATAATAAAAGGATGGAAGGGCAGTAAGGTCCATGCTGACATTAGGCACCCTCTCTCTTTTACTTTGTTGAACAGCCTGCTGTCAACCCTCCCTTCAGTTTGTAACTCACACTACAAGGCCTTATTGTTTCATACGGCCTTTTCATTAGCACTTTACGGGGCATTTAGACTGGGCGAATTAGTCTCTTCTACAACATCCTCCCCAGGTAGAATTCAGGTTCCTCATGTTCAGTTGTCTAACTCCTCTGTTATAATCTCCATTCCATTCTCAAAAACAGACAGAGCGGGGAAGGGAAAATCAAAGTCGTGGCCTAAGCTGCATGGTGGGTGCCCTTCATTACTTTTTTAGAGCCAGAAGTTCCTCACACACCTCATTACTTGTCCACAGGGATAATTCCTATTTGTCCCATTATCAGTTTGCAGCAGTTCTGAAGTCCTGCCTGTCGGGCTTGTCCTAGCCCTCTGCTTCCTATGGAACCCATTCCTTTCGGATTGGTGCAGCTACGGAAGCAACCCGATCCAGGCTGTCGGAGGCAGAGGTCAAACGCATTGGTAGATGGGCCTCTCATAGATTTCGTAGCTATGTGCGTCCTCACATATTGTCTTAATTTTACTTTATCCTAGGTCTTTCCCTGGTGCCGGTTTGGATCTTGGGCCACTCATATATCTATTGGGCAGCAAAGAGGGCTTCAATGAGACCTTATGGCCGTAATCTAGGACTCCCCGATTCGATGGTTAGAATTCGTTGGAGGGGTATTCAGGGCATGCTTTGGTCTCAGGTTCTACCCGAAGTTTGTCAGTTGAAGGGTATGGGGTCTGATCCCAAGATCTTACTAATCCATGCTGGGGGAATGACTTAGGCTTTACAAGAAATGTTGACCTCATTGCTCACATTAAACAAGATCTAGCCCAATGCTGTGACTGTATTAACAACTTAATACTCATTTGGTCTGAGGTGGTTTCAAGATCAATTTGAAGGGGAGCTAGGAAATGGGAAGCTATGGAGCAGTGTCGTAGAAAGCTAAATATGACAGTTTCCCTCTTTGTGCGAAACTTTGGGGGTATTTCCATCCACCATAGAGAATTAGAAGGGAATAATCTCCCCCTTTTACTAAAATATGGAGTCCACCTTAATCCGATTGGGCTTGATATTTTAAATAATCATTTTCAAACTGGTATTGAACAAGCCTTGGCAGTGCTGGGGCGTAAAACCAGCTAGTTAGCGGGTTTTTCGTTGGAGGTCATTGGATTGGTCAGCACTGCTGGAATAAGGGCATTTGGTGAGTTAAGCACTCGGGGCTGCTGTAGCCCACGGCTAAGCTACTCCCAGTAGCCGGAGACTCCTGGGTATCGTGTGTTATTCATGCCAGGTGCAGGATTGCACCCGATGGCATATTTTGTAATACAGTAACTTTTTGGTTAATAAAGCTGTGGTGCTCCTTATTCACCCAAAACAATTGTTTGTCATTATTGGAGGGCATGGGTTTGTAAGAAGGTAATACTGACTCATTGGCCTTGGCGGCCAAGCGAACCCGGCGCTCTCTTCCTTCTGGAAGAAGCCGGGACGTGGTCACAGGACCAATGGGAGGCAATCTCCCGGTCTGCGAGTTGGGGGGCGGGGCATGAGGAGTGCCTGGTAAAGTAGGCGGGCAGCGGGGGGACAGACAGAACGCAGCAAGGAGCGTTCCCGCCCACCCCATAATTAAAAAAAAAAAAAGGAATTAAATAAAACAATATGTCAAAATTTAAATAAATAAAAAAACAAACAAAAAACCCCAACTTGATAATAAATAAAATAATTTTATAGCTTCTTTTGCATATTCCCTCCATGCTGTTGATCCTGGACAGTTATCTGTTGCTTATTATCTAAATTTACATTTGATGTTTCTATAGATGTGTTCCAGTTCTTCTATACGATGTCGCAGCTTTGTTATCCTGTTGGAGGTCTTTGGATTGGTCAGCACTGCTGGAATAAGGGCATTTGGTGAGTTAAGTGCTGGGGGCTGCTGTAGCCCACGGCTAAGCTACTCCCAGTAGCCGCAGACTCCTGGGTATCGTGTGATATTCATGCCAGGTGCAGGATTGCACCCGCTGGCATATTTTGTAATACAGTAATGTTTTGGTTAATAAAGCTGTGGCCCTCCTTATTCACCCAAAACAATTGTGTGTCATTATTGGAGGGCATGGGTTTGTAAGAAGGTAATACTGACTCACTGGCCTTGGCGGCCAAGGCAACTTTCTCCTGCAAATCATCAAATGTCATATACATGATTTTATGTTCCAACAGAACTAGATGTAGGAGAAACTAGACTGAGGCAAAGGATGAACTCACATAGATTCACAATCAATAATAATAAAAAAGATGTCCCCGTGGGTGCCCATTTCTGCAGCCAAAGTCACAGCTTGAAAGACCTAAAAGTCATGGTGCTCATGGCAAATTTTAGATCCCAAAAGGAGAGGTTAGAATGCGGATGTGAACTAAAAATTTCGAACTCTGGACTCAATAAAGATCTAAACTTAATGTGTCACTATGTTTCTAATCTAAATGTCATGTAGGTGAAGTGTGTCTGACCCTTTGTATAACCTTTGCTGATTCTTTTATTACTGACTGTGATCATTGAATGTGTAATTCAATGATCACAGCCAGTAATAAAAGTATCAGCAAAGTTTCACTGTTTTATTTACAACAACCATTGCCAGGCATGGGGGCAAAAGATAACATCTGTATAGTGCCAGTAAAGCTGGGTACACACAGTAACGATAAAGCCCCAATACCATCGGATCTGACGGTATTGGGGTTTTATCGGTACTGTGTGTACCTTCGTTTTATGAACGTGCTTGCAGCCGCCGAAGGCTCGTTCGGAAAAGAAGGAAAATTTCCCCTCAGCCGCGGTAGACTCCCTATAGGGGAGTCGGCCGCGGCCGAGGGAACACAGAGTCCTGAGTATTCTCCCTATGCTGTACATAGGGGGAGTGCTCATTACAATGTGCAGCCTGATCATTTGAAAATGACAGACAGGATCTTGCAGATCCTATCTGTCATCTTTCAAGATCTTTCAGGTGTGTACCTAGCTTTAGTCTTTTTTCTTGTATGTATAAAATAGTGTGCTTCATAAAATTGTATTGTATCGTGCCTGAGAAAGAAACCCAAGTGATTTGAAAGCTTGCATATTCAACCATTTTATTTAGCCAATAAAAGATATTATTTTATATCCAACTAGCACCCCCCCCGACTGTACACATGGACTTTGGTCCATGCAAGGTAACACTGGGGTCAGAGGGGGTGACATGAATTCAAATCTCCTCCGTAATGAAAACAAACTTATATTCTTTCTGAAGATGAAGAGCCCATATGGACTCAACGAGGAGATGGATTTTACTCTGTTGATGTGACTTGAAGCTTCCGTACAGACTCTCAGATTTCTATGTAAAATTAAAAACTTACATTAAATTTTCATTTTTTACTGTAATTCATAAATCTGTAGACATACCAGGACACCTGTTTGAACAATCTCTTATGTGATGATAGAACTGTGCTAATAATTCAAAAAACTGGACACAGATTAACAAAAGTTCTTATCGTTAAAAATGGTGCTAAATTTGCCCCAACCAATCAGATCTTATTTAACATTTGAAAGTTAAAATCTCATTGGTTGGGGCAAAATAACATTTTAACAATAAGAACTTTTATTGAATTTCCCTGCTTAGATATGTCTTTAAATTTTGATATAGTACTGATACTGATATTTGTTGTAATATTCTTGTATACACACATCTAATTATTGTATTATAAAAATATTAACAGGGAGATTTAATAAAAGTTCTTATCATTTAAAATGGTAATTTTTCCCCAACCAATCAGATCTTATTTAACATTTGAAAGCTAACATCTGATTGGTTGGGGCAAAATTAGCACCATTTTAAACGATAAGAACTTTTATTGAATAACCTTGTATGTTTATATATTGGGAAACTGTATATTTAATAGATATGATACTGCATAGAGTAGGTTTCACACATAGCGTGGCACAGACAGAACGCTCACGAGGACATGAACTGAGGTACATGACCTGCAATGTGCATTCTGCATTGGATAGTCGCAATATAATAATTGCTTACGTTTATTACTAGAGATGGCCGAACTTACTGAAGCTCGGTTTGTTTCTGAACTTCCGAACTTCAGTAAAAGTTAGGAAGTTTGGAAACAAACCCATTAAAGTCACGGGGGAGGTAATAGTTTGAAAAGTTTGGACAAATAACAGATAAAATAGCAATGGCAACTTACTATAAATTGTTGTGGCACCTGGGCAATGGTCTGGGCAACATGCACCTATCACCAAAACTTCTTTAAACATTTCAAGTGAGATTCAATAAAAGTTTTTATTGTTTAAAATGGTGCTAATTTTGCCCCAACCAATCAGATCATTTAACATTTGAAAGCTAAAATCTGATCGGTTGGGGCAAAATTAGCACCATTTTAAAGATAAGAACTTTTATTGAATCTCCCTGTTCTTTCTTCAAGATCTTGCAATTGTCTAGTTTCTGCATGCTCCATTTGAGGGTAACGGCCTATTCGAGGGTTATCGAAAATCAAACATTACATTCGAGGGTTACCGAATTTGAAGGGTTATTGAAAAACGAACAGTATTTTCGAAGGTTATAGAAAACCGAACAGTACATTCAATGGTTATCGAAAATTGAACATTACATTCAATAGTTATCGACTTATCGAATTGTTCCAGTTCATCCAAACTATGAAATTTCAGATCAAACTCAGGTTTGGGTTTGGTTCTAAGTCCATCTCAACTGATAAGTATTATTTTTATGTAGACAGGATTTTTACTGCATATAGCTAGTGGATTGTGCTGGTTTCCACTATTTTTAACATCTGGGTGTGGTAGTAAGCTACATAGGTGTTTTGTATGTTTTATGTTTTGTATATCATCCCATGTAATAAAGGATTTTTATCCTATCAGTTACCCTACTATGTCTTTTTAATGTGAAGTTTTTTATAAGCATGGTAAAGACATCTTGGATATAAAGTACTGTAACACCTTTTATTGGCTTACTAGTACGATTGAAAATGCAAGCTTGTAAAGCACTTATGCTTCTTCTTCAGAGTACAATGAAACACTCTCCTAAGATTACAGAAAAGGTGAAGTCTATGTGGTTAAAGGGTAAAATGGATAGAAAAAGATCGACCACTGATGATGACACGGATAAGGATGTCCCTTTAGATCAAGAAAAAGGGGGAAAAGAAAGCAAAAAAGTAGGAATAGGGAATAGTAGGCATCAGGGTGATGGGTGCAGCCTGCACACCCACCTACACGTGCCTCCCCCTGGGGATGTGGGAGCAGGAGGACGTATCTGGGGTAATCAGTGAGATGGGTGTTGGTGACTCTGTTCTCCTCTGGTTACATTATGTAGACAACGTCTTATTACTGTGGAGTGGTACGGAGAAGTCCCGGGTGACTTTCATTACTAGACTCAACATTAATGGCCATAATATAAAACTCACTTATGAATGGCATAGAGATAAATTTACATTTTTGGATTTGGTCATTAAGAAAGAAGGGGGGCCCTAGTAACAGAGACATATAGGGAAAAAACGGCGGTAAACTTATTATTGGAAGTGACCAGCCATCACCCCAACAATTTAATAGGTAGTATTCCGATAGGGCAGATTCTCCGAATAAGATGGAGCTGCTCGTTGGACTCTACTGTTGAAAGACAAGCTGAGGAATTGAAAGAAAATTTCCTGGAAAGGGGATACAGTAGAAAACTGATACCAAAGGGGTACAAACAAGCTGAGAGAGAAAAGAGATCAAATCTTCTGTATAAATAGAAGGTACGAGGTAATGGAAATCAAGATGACCACATAATTCCACATATACTAGAGACTGGAGAACAATATACCGAATCCAAGGAAAATATTGGTTCCTCTTAAGTGAGGACAAGGATTTGAGACAAAAGTTGGGGGTCCTTCCAGGGATGTAGTGAAAAATCTAAAGGTTTGGCTGTACCCAATCTATTTAAAACCTATTCCCCCTAGTTTAACACTTGGATGTTGGGAATAAAGCCAGCAAAGGGTAATAGGAGATGCGGCAGATGTGTTATATGTAAATACATGAGTGAAGGAAAAACCTTTGAAAGTGTCAATGGTAAAGTATTTAATGTTAAGTTGTTGATCACCTGTCAGAGCAAAAAGGTGGTGTACATGTTGGAGTTAGAGTGCGGTCAGAAGTACAAAGGTAAAATTATAAGAGCACTCACCAACAGAATATAAGAGCATGTCAGGGCCACTAGAAATGGAGAAGTAGACAGAAGTGCTACGGCTAAGCACATCTGTGAGAACATTGTACATTTAGGATAATGTTTAATTTCAAAGGGATCAGTCTGGGGAAACTTGGCAAAATAGCAGGGAATGTGGTAAAAAGTTTACAACAATGGGATATATTTGATTTAGGAACTTTGACCCCCGGGAGGTTCAAATGAGGTAATAAATTATGCGTGCTTCCTTTATGTTCATTAAGAATGTTACGTGAGTAAAAGCCATGTCTGGATATAAGAAACAAACCATAGGGGGCTCAGGTCTTACCTCTTATGTTGACCACAATCCTGCAGTCACAGACATTGTAGTGTGTACATTATCGGATTCCTCACTCGATCTATGTAGCAAGATTATAACAAAAGGATGTATGGATTAATATGATTTTAATATATCCCAGACACTGGAATTTATAGCAATGTGATCCATACAGCACTCCTTTTCTTACAATCTAGCTACATGTCTCGATATATATATATTTTTTAAAATGTATACATTTAATTGTAAATAGTGAATAGTAACCCATATTTGATATATAAAATGAAAACATAACAATGCACTATTTAACTGTAACTATGACAGCCCACCTCTACTAAATAATGCTTATTACCTTAAGAGGTAAAGCAAATTTGAGGAACTAGGTCATGAATCCCGGCATTACCCTGATGAAACCAGTGGGACTATTGTGAAAGTGAAACACGCGTTGGTTTAAAGGACAAGTCCAGCACCAAAATGAAAACTTACATACAGGTAAATCACCCCCCAAAACCCTAAACGATAATAGTTTGAAATGTGAAATATATGTCTAACCTGAAATCCTGCACAATGTCCTGTTTCCCCTGTTTCTGCTTCCTGGTTCTTCCAGTTAGTAACAGTCAGTTATGGATTTGACAGTTGACATCACAGCCAATGACTGAATGTTAATCCCCTGTCTGCCTCTTCTGAGCATGCCCAGGCTCAGTACAGGCTCAGTACAGGCCTCTAAATTGCTCAGTTTCCATGAGGCCTCTAGAAGCATAGCAGGCATACAGTAATGAATTTATAGGACAAACTATGATACATCAACATATTTTAAAGAGGCCATTCTTTCTAAAAGATGTTCTTATGGGGGTGGAGTTGTCCTTTAAGCGGGAGGACTGATGCTAGCTGCTTATGGAGAGAGCCACGGTGTCCAGAACGGCAAACTCAAGCTGTGCAACTACCTAGCTATCGCGTAAAGATATACCTTGGGGGCGAATTTAGACCTTAAGTGGCCCATACACGATGCAATGAAATTGGTGGATGAACTACCGACCAGATTTAAATTGGAGATGATTGTTGTACAATCGGACATAAACGAACAAAATTGTTGGCATTGCTGTGTACAATCTGGCATTAATAGTCAGATATGATTGTATAAGAAGTAAATTGTTGCAGAATAGAATGTGCTGCTAGAAAGCAACCAATTCACCATATATGGGCAGATTTCATTGTTGCTGATAGTGTAATGTGTCTGAAATGACGAACGTACAAAGCACATTTTGGGGTCGAGGTCTCGATTGATAATAAAGAATGAAGCAATTTGCGATTATGTTTGCTGATTTTTCTTTCATATTTTATTTGCTAGAGAATCTCGCTGTGTGTTCGTACATGAATTAATGCGCCTGTTGTTGTCATGTGTACTGCATCACACATTGCCATCATGAACAAAATATACACTCTATGGTCTCACACCTTTGAGACGGTGAGATCTGCTTTTTCCAGGAAGTTGTTTATTTGACACTCCAGGATCAAGTTGGAAGACGGTTGTTGGACGATCATCCATGCACATAAACAATTTTGTTGTAGCAGATTAAAATTTTTCGTACTGACCAATCACCTTCACATTCAATCAGATCTTCTCAATTTAAATGCACCAGACTTTATCTATACCATTAACAAAACAATTGATGTACAATCGTGGAGTACAATTGTACAACAAAATTGCATTGTGCATGTGCCCCATTAGACATCGGACTTCTTTGGTGAGAAATTTCTCAATTTAGACTGTGTTCCTTTGTGGGGAGTCCTGTCCCAGGTCCTGAAGAGTGGGAATCTTTATATCACTGCAGTACACAAGTGGGGTTGTCTCTCCTAACAGTAATTAGTGGTTGATTATCTGTCCTCACAATTGTATATTTTAGCACTGGGGACGCCTGGTGTGACAAACTTACCTTTTTATTGAAGTTGGGGACTGGTTTGAACTTGTGGTTAATGAGTTGTGGGTTACAAGTGGAATTTACCAATACAGGAATTCACAAGGAAACAAATTTTATTGAAGGACTGGTATATTGAACATATTAAGGGGAGACTCTTACAGGGAGATTCAATAAAAGTTCTTATAGTTTAAAATGGTGCTAATTTTACCCCAACCAATCAGATCTTAAAGGGCATGTCCACTCCCAAATCCCTATAATCCCCCCCACTACTGGCCCCATTGTGTAGTGTAGTTTAATCATTACCTTACATCCCAGCTCCATCTGGTTCTTCTGCTATCCCCCCCTAAAGTCCCAAAAAACGCCCACCAGGAGTACTGCAGAGTCCATATAGGACTCTGCCTCCTGTCTCCCCTCCGGGAAAAGTTTGGCATGCGCACTGCAGCCCTTCTCCCCCTCCCTTCCCCTCCCTCTCCCTCCCGATTAGGATTCCCTCCCCCTAGCATAAAATCCTTTTGATATAATATTCCCCCTGTCCCCCCAGCCCCAACCGCTATATTTTTATTATCAGAAAGTGCCCCAAACATTACTTACCTTCCCTCTTTCCTCTGCCGCACTGAATTCCCGGCAGCCGCATCCGTGATTGGCTGCCGCTCAGCCAATCACAGACGCGACTGCTGGTCCCACTTTAGAACTTTAGATTAGAACTTTTATTGAATTTTCCTATTAGCCTGGTATTAGATGACACCTGTGGATTTAAACTGATGTTTGATTTTTTAATGTTGTTTAGGGCCTCTTACTGTGTACAAGGTAGCTAGTGGAATATAGATGGTATTCGCTTATCTGGCTGCAAAAAGAGGAGGAGACACAGAGCAGATTGACTGTCACATGGTTTCAGAGCAGAAAGTGCAGGGGACCTGGTGATGTTGCTTCCATATCACACACAAAAATGTAAATATCTTCAAAACTATGCAAAATTAACAATGAAAATAAATTGCAAAAAGTCATTTTTGGACCACAGTTCCCCTTTAAAGGTACCTTTTTTTCCTTTGTGTGACTCAAGTGTGGGAGTGCTGATAAGGGACTCTATACACTCTCGTTCATATTGTGTTTCCAGATTAGGTTTATGTTACCCCTAGCACCGTCCTTTGTGGTAAGATAACACAGTCACCTTTAATTATATATATACTGTGCCCTGTTTGTGGGACTCTCCTTTATAAATAGAATAGAACAAAAAAGTCCCTGCAGTGCTGGGTCAGTGGCTGAGAGGGGAGGGAGGTGATTGCACAGTGGACAGTTCAGCTATTAAGTTTCATCTCAGCCACTGACCCAGCACAGCAGGGACTTAACTTCTCTCTATACAGCAAAGTACAAACCGGAACCAACACATCACTGGTCTTCATTCCGGGAATGTTCCGGTTCAGTGCTCATAACTGCAACCCCTCTCCTTCCTGGTCTTAAGGGGGGACAGGTCAGTGTGTCTGTCAGCATGAGTGTGTCTGTGTGTGTGAGTGTCTGCATGAGTGTATGTGTGTGTGTGTCAGCATGAGTGTGTGTGTGTGTGTCTGTATGAGTGTGTCAGCATGTGTGTGTGTCAGTGTGTGTGTGTGTCAGCATGTATGTGTGTGTTGGCATGAGTGTGTCTGTGTGAGTGCATGAGTGTGTCTGTATGTGTGTGTGTGTCTGCATGAGTGTGTCTGCATGAATGTGTATGTCAGCATGAGTGTGTGTCTGTATGAGTGTGTGAGTGCATGTGTGTGTCAGCATGTGTGTATGTGTCTGCATGAGTGAGTGCATGAGTGTGTGCATGAGTGTGTCTGTATGAGTGTGTGTGTCAGCATGTGTGTGTCTGCATGAGTGTATAAGTGCATGTGTGTGTCAGCATGAGTGTGTGTGTGTCATTCCGGGAAAAATCATCACATGGTTAAGATACGTGGATGACATATTTATGATATGGAAAGGCACACTGGATGAATTAAAAGGGTTTTTCATGTATCTTAATTTGGTACATGAAAAAATCAAATTCACGTTTGAACACGACCCCCGCAAAATACATTACCTGGACATTGAGGTTAACATTTCCAATGGCTCCATTTACACTGGCTTATACACCAAACCCACTGGCCGTAATACCTTACTATTACATTCTAGCTATCACCCTAAAAATGTTTTTAAGGGTATACCTAAAAGGATAGTTTCTGACACCAAAATATATGAAAAACGCTCTAGAGAAATGGTAGCTAAATTTCAGAAAAAAGGATATCCTAATAAAGAACTGGAAAAAGCTCAACTACAGGTTAAAACAATAGAGAGATTGGAGCTCCTAAAAAACGACCAGACAGAGCAAAGGACAACAGGACTGTATTCGTCAGTCAATTCGGACCACATTCCACTAATGTTAAACACACAATACTCAAGCATTGGCCTATCTTACAAAATGATAGGGTATACGGTAAATTGTTTACCGATACACCACTCTTTTCATACAAAACAGGCAAATCCATTGGTGACAGGCTTTTACATACGGACACCAATAAAAGACAGGCATATGTTACAGATAGGAGGGGTACATTCCCGTCTTGACTGCCCCCACTGTCACAGTGTCATTAAAGGAGACACCTGCCAACACCAACTTAGAGGTATTTCTATCAAGATTAAAAGCTTTTCCTCATGTACCTCTGACAATGTAATCTACCTGTTAAAATGTCCCTGTGGCCTATGTTACATTGGACAGACAAGTAGACTGTTCAAAACCAGGTTGAGTGAACATAAGAACACCATCAGAAATTACAAACCTGACAATGAAGTACAAAAGAGAACTAAAGAAACAGAACCCTACAAAAGAGAAACACTATTGGCAAAACATTTTTTTGAGAGCAAGCACAATATTTCACAACTAAGGTGGCAAATCCTTGAAAAGGTACAGAAAAAAGATGGTGAAAACATAACCAAAACTTTGTTAAAGAGGGAATGCCACTGGATATGGAAACTAGATACATTATCTCCCAGAGGTCTTAACAAACAATGGAATATGAATTGCTTCTTATAAGATTTGTATGAATTTGTTATTAATATACCTCGTTTTTACTTTCCTCTACAGATAACCGGCTGGGATATGACACTGAACTGAATATTGGTATGGCTAGAACCCAGCTGGTATGTCTTATTTTAACTATATAGAATTTCATAGTATAGTCTAAGCTTTTTCTTATTTTTATGCTTTTTTACCCTTTTAATACATGGGACAACCCACGGGACAACCCACATGGATGCACCTGTCTTTTTTTTCCAAACTTATACTCTGAACTTTTATACTGGATCTTCTACACTTCTTTTGGATCCTTTCCCTGACATTGGACTCGTTGAACTATTCCCAGAAATGGATTATATTGGACTTTGCACATCAACCCAGATGTGCCCACAGGGGGTGGGGTCACTTGAATCTCATTGGGTTCCCCGTATTGCACAGGCGGAGCCTGAAGTGGGGGTGTGGTTTGTGTTTTTTATAAATTGTGTATTGCACTGTGTTACAAGTATCTGATGAAGGTTGGCTAGGCCCCCCGAAATGTAATTTTTGTTACACTTTCAATAAATGGGTTAAGGACCCTTTTCACTGATTGGCTGTGTGCGGTCACTATTCTTTTGACTTATTTCAGTCAAGCAGCACTGCAGGAGGTAATAGCCACGGCTGTTGCGGGACTGGGACCAGGAAAGTAGCAGACCCCTCTGTATGTTGCAATTTTTAAGAATGTGTGGAAAGTATCATAGAATGGCCAAATGTACAGTAAATTACCAAAGACACTTCATTTCTGGAATTCAAATTAATTAGGTAATAGTTTAAAAAAATCCATTTAGCATATAAGCTTAAGAAATTGCTTTTAAAGCAGCATTAAACTGAACTAAAGATCCCTGCTTTTGAAGTTGTCAGCTATGGGATTTATAATCTTTAGTGATCATTGCATTTGCACTTGCTCAGATTGCACTGCACTGCTGTATGAAGATGCTATTTAAATTTGAGTTTTATACTTCACTGTATACAGTATATTTGCTTTTCAAAGTGCAAGCTTAGAGCAAGTAGGTAATCTGTATTATAGGTGTCTGTATTAAGTTTGGCTGGTTAAAGGAATAAAAAAATAAAATACATGAAAAAATACTGTGTGAATATATTAAACAATCACTATTTTATTCCTGAGATTGTTGCCTAAGTGTTAGTAAATAAAAACATCTTTCTTTCTTACCTACTAGGTTAAGTTGGTGGGGGGTTATGTAGTTTAAAGGGCATGTCCACCCCCAAAACTATAATCCCCCCAACTACTGGCCCCACCATGTAGTGTAGTTTAATCCTTACCTCACATCCCAGCTCCATAGGGTTCTCCTGTAGTCCCCCCCCAAAGTCCCAAAAAATGACTACCAGGAGGCTAGCAGAGTCCATATAGGACACTGCCTGCTAGCTGGCCTCAGGTAGATTTTTGCCATGCGTACTGCAGCCCTTCTCCCCCCTCCCTCCCCCTCCCTCTCCCTCCCTCTCCCTCCCGTCCTACTACCCTCCCCCTAGCATAAAACCCCTTCAGTAATGATTTCCCCCATTTCTCCCAGCCCCAACCGCATATTTTTTTTTTTTAGAAAGCCCCCCAAACTCTACTTACCTCTCCTCTTTCCTCCGGCGAAGTGAGCTGCCGGCAGCCGCGTCTGTGATTGGCTGCCGCTCAGCCATCACAGACGCGGCTGCCGGTCCCGCCCCTCTGCTTGCATTCTTCAAGCAGAGGGCCGGGAGCGCGGCGGAGGATCGAGGTAGGTAAGTAGAGTTTGGGCTTTCTAAAAAAAAAATGTAGCAGTTGGGGCTGGGAGCCCAGGGGGGATCTTATATGAAAAATAAAATTTTAGGGTGGACATACCTTTAACACTGGCATTTTAAAAATTGATCAGTGGTTGCATAGGTATTTTTAGGTTTGAAGTAAGGGTTGGAAGAATAAAAAGGATGTTCTCTCTTCACTGATTGAAAGGGTGTGGTTAATTGGTTAAATAACCTACTAGAGATGGGTGAACTTCCTAAAGTTCAGTTCGTTTTAGAACTATAGAAATTCAGTTCGAAAAAATTGGGGCATTTAGCTTTATTGAAGCTAAATAAAGGAACTTCAATAAAGCCAGAAGGTAAGGTACTTAACCAATCGCTCACTCTTCTGCCGCATAGTCTGACATGTCCCAACGGACTCTGTCTTCAATCCCCATACGCAAGTGTGATGCACATGCACATAGAAGACTGAGTCTTTGTTAAATCTGACTCGAACTCGAGTTCCAGTTCTAGTATAATACAATACAATACAATAACATTTGTAAAGCGCTTTTCTCCTAAAGGACTTAAAGCACATAGATATGTCTTAGATCAATACAGTCTGTGTTACAGAGGAAAAAGTCAGGTGTTCATAAATGCCAGACTAAACAGGTTGATTTTCAGTTTGGATTTAAATGTTTAAAGGGATGGGGATGTCCTGATTGGGTGAGGCAGGGAGTTCCAAAGTGTAGGGGCAGCATGACAGAAGGCTCTGTCTACAAACATCTACAAACTTGGGGTGACCAAGTTATTGGATCCTTTTGATCTAAGATTGTGGGGATGTGATGCAGTTGCAGCAAGTCCTTCAGATATCCAGGGCCCAGGTTGTGCAAGGATTTGAATGTCAATAAGCCGATCTTAAATAGAATTCTCCATTTTATCGGTAGCCAGTGGAGTGAGCGAAGGGTTGATGTTATCTGGCAATGGTGGGGTTGGCTTGTTAATAGCCTCGCAGCAGCATTCTGCACTAGTTGCAGGCAGTGCAGGTCTTTTTTTGGAAGTACATCTCTATAACCTACACAGTGGGTGATATTTGGTTTTTAAACTAACCATATATATCTGCTTCACAGTGTGCAAGCTTTGAGAGAGTAGTCAATCTGTATTGTAGGCATCTGAATTAGGAGAGGCTGGCCAAGCGGGTTAAAAAAAAAGGAAGGCTTTATCGGGACACTAAACCAGATTTTGAACAGGGAGGTGAGAATGCTTATTCCCACCTACCTGTCAATAATATATAACCTGAGAACACTGCAACACTTACTTACTGGCGCTTAACTTTTGTATTGGCGCGCATGTGTCGAAGATAGGAGCTCAGTTGGGACAGCACGCCTGACAGCTGAGAATGAGTTAAGTGTTGCAGTGGTACCCAGGTGATCTGTTATTCCCAGCGAATAATCACCTCCCTTTGAATAATACAAATTTCATGTACTTAACAAAGTACATAAAATCAGTTTAATGTTCCTTCAAAACAAGATTGCAGTGAATAAATTGGATCTTAAAGGGCATGTACACCCCCAAACCTATAATTCCCCCCACTACTGGCCCCACTCTGTAGTAAACAAAAATCCTTACCTTACATACCAGCTCCAAATGGTTCTCCAGTAACCCCACCCCCTCCCAAAGTCTCAAAAACTGCCCACCAGGAGGTTAGCAGAGTCCATATAGGTCTCTGCCTCCTGTCTCCCCTTCGGGAGAAGTTTGGCATGTGCACTGCAGCCCTTCTGCCCCTCCCTCCCATTTTGCGATCCCTCCCCCTAGTGTAATTTCACTTTGCCAAATAATAGTTTACCTTCCCCCAGCCCCAACCGCTATAAATGATTTCTTAGAAAGTGCCCCGATAGTTACTTACCTTCCCTCTATCCTCCGAAAAAGCAGAGCCAGTTTTCGATAATTATCGAAAAATAGCCTTGAACGTTCGAAAATCTGCGAAAATACGTTTGGAAACTCGAAATTGGTCTCCGATCATATTTTCGATAATTTTGAACATTCGAGGGTATTTTCGAAAATGATCAAATATTGCCCCATACATTCCAGAATTATCAAAAATCTGTTTGGTTTTGGATTTTCGGTTCTTTGGGATTGAATCCGAAAATGGAACAAAACTAGTTAGCTCCATCCATCTCTAATCGGAACCAGAAACGGTTGGGAATTTCAGTATGAAAGCAGGGGATTGTGCATCTAAAACAAAAAAATATTAAAAATAAATTGTATTAATAATAATTAATACATATTGTTCTTGTTCTTTCCGATTGCCATTAGGAGTTAGGAATGAATTTTCCCTTTTTAGCAGTGGTTTTTTTCCCCCGCCTTCTTCTGGAATATGGATCAAGTATTATCTAGAGTTTATGAGTAGGCTATATACTGTAGGTTGGACTAGATGGATGTATGTCTTTATTCAACCTCCATTACAATTTTACTATATTTCTAAGAAAGGTGAGTATAGAGTTACTCACAAAGCCCCTACCCTGAGGTTAAACGACAACAATATAAAAAAAAATAACATCATCCCCATTACATGTCCACACTTCCAGCAGCTGAAATCGCTTACTCACATTTATAACCATGCTGCCCTTCCTTAGATATCACACAGCAAAGATGAGTGTTAAAAGCCCGCCTCCTAGATGGCCCAGGGCCATGGTTAACATAACACTTGTCATTGGCTGGTGGGAATGTCTGTTACAACCTCACTCCTCCTCCTCTGCCAGTCAAACAAACTTGAAATGACCTGTTGCTAGGATACAGCCTATATATAATCAAGCTGTTCAAGGGTGGGTGGAGGAGTGTTTTCTCGCATGCTAGCTTTGAGTGACAGTTAGAGGCAGACAGAATCGTTACGCCCCATTCACCCCCCTAATTGAAGGCAGAGAAAGGCTCAAAATCAGGAATAAAATGTATGGAGAGGCCTGCATACCTTTACTCTATTTAAAACAATTAACACAAAATACAATGAGGCAATACAGTTATCATTTAATATATCCAAAACCAATCAAGATGAGAGGAGCACACTACCTAAGTGAATCACTAATTATTGTGCAAATAACATACAAAGTTACCTGCCCCCTTCCTCAAGGATAACCCATATCATTTTCAACACTCATATATACTCTAGTGACCCCACCTCCAAAAGGTGTAGCACAGTGATTGATGGACCAGAGTTCAAAATGAGGCTATTCCAAGCTCATGTGCAACAATATCAAAATACCCGTATATACTCGAATATAAGTTGATCCGAGTATAAGTCAAGGTACATATTTTACCTAAAAAATTTGTACAAAATGATTGACTCGAGTATAAGTCGAGGGTAGAAAATATGACCACTACTGCCTTCTGATTCTGTATCGTTCCGAGGCTTTAGTTGCCCTAAATGGACAGTAAAATTCCCATACATTAGTCCCAATACAGAAATAGCCAAATCCAGTATGGCTACTGTATGGGACTACTGTATGGGAATTCTTCTGTCCATTTAAAGGGCAACTAATGCCTCAAAACAATACAGAATCAGAAGGCAACAATAGATACTATTCTCCTTCTGTATCTGTTGTATTCAATTAGATCAACTGGACTTGAAGTTTAGTTCTTGAAGACGTTTTGCTAGTCATCCAACTGGCTTCCTCAATTCAGAATGACTTGTACAAGAATCTGTGGCAATTATGTACCCTGGAAAATCTCAATTAACATATCACAGACAGGTGTTAAGGGCGTGATTGGATAGTGGCTAAGAGTTGTTATAGGATCGCCCATAGTAAGGTGTCAAAACAGCATTGTACATGGAAGACAGTTGGTGTCGAACCCCCCCACCTCTATTTGGGCTTGGTTTCTTTATTTTCACATAAATGGCCTCCTTAACACCTCTCTTGAACCAGTCACGTTCCTTTGCCAATATGTTAACATTACAATCTTCAAAGGTATGTCATTTATCCTTAGGATGCAGGTACACGGCTGAGTCCTGACCCGAGGAATTGTCTCTTCTGTGCTGGGCCATACGTTGATGCTGTTGCTGTTTGGTCTCCCCCACATACAAATCAGAGCATTCTTCACTTGTGTTTCGGTATTGGGTTTTTCGGATGTACCAATTGCTGCCTCAGTGTGTTGTTCAGTTTAAAGCAAACAGGGATACGGGTTTTTTGAGACCCCTGCTACATATGGGATGACCATGTTCTTTCTCCTGTCTTGCTTTTCCCCTTCACTGTTAGTATTCGTGTTCTTTTCTTTCCTTCTACTTCTT
>CM033475.1:104348371-104466926 GCA_019447015.1 Hymenochirus boettgeri | reverse complement strand
CCTCCTTAACACCTCTCTTGAACCAGTCACGTTCCTTTGCCAATTTTTTTGCATTACAATCTTCAAAGGTATGTCATTTATCCTTAGGATGCAGGTACACGGCTGAGTCCTGACCCGAGGAATTGTCTCTTCTGTGCTGGGCCATACGTTGATGCTGTTGCTGTTTGGTCTCCCCCACATACAAATCAGAGCATTCTTCACTTGTGTTTCGGTATTGGGTTTTTCGGATGTACCAATTGCTGCCTCAGTGTGTTGTTCAGTTTAAAGCAAACAGGGATACGGGTTTTTTGAGACCCCTGCTACATATGGGATGACCATGTTCTTTCTCCTGTCTTGCTTTTCCCCTTCACTGTTAGTATTCGTGTTCTTTTCTTTCCTTCTACTTCTTTTGACAAAGGCCCAGTCTGGATATCCACAAGTTTTAAGGGCTCCTCTGAGATGTTCCATTTCTTTAGCCACAGATTCTTGTACAAGTCATTCTGAATTGAGAAAGCCAGTCGGTTGACTAAACTTCAAGTCCAGTTGATCTAATTGAATACAAAAGATATACCATGACCTGGATGAATGAGAACCTTCAAAAGCATATTCTCCTTCTGATTCTGTATTATTTTGAGGCATTAGTTGCTCTTTATATGGACAGTGGTAATCTCATACCGTGATCCACAATTTCTAGGCACTTAAAATGTTTGGAAAATACAACTCCCAGCATGCTTTATTTGCTGGGAGTTGTAGTTTCCATACATCTGAAGTGGGACAGAAAGTATTGTCAGGTATATAATTTCCCTTGCAAACCATCTGCAAGCATTGAATCCATCAAATAAAGCTCTCTCACTAGACACCTAATGAGACTTACTGTCTTCAGCTGCCTCTCATCTCTGCCTCTCGTCTCTGCCTCTCAATCAGCCTGCTGCATGCTCAGTACCGTTACTGATCTGCCCGGCAGTCAGCTGGCGTCACTAAGAGACGGGCAGTAAGAGACAGGCGCGGATAGTGACGCAGCCATCAGATCAGTACTTGTGGCCGCCGGATCGGGTGAGTTTTCTGCTTGATTCGAGTATAAGCCGAGTTAAGGTTTTCAGACTATTTTTAAAGCCTGACAACCTCGGCTTATACTCGAGTATATACGGTACTTGTAATAAGCAATAATTACAATGAAAACTTAAGTGGCAAATATATGGCATAGTCCTAAATAACATAACAGATTAAGCTGAAATCAAATAAAACTGCTCAGTCCTGTATCTTCATTCATCCTCCATGGATCCAATGTGTTCAGTTGATCTATTCATTTGGCTTCCCTGTTCTTTCTTTGACTATGTTAAGCATTTGCTATTTTAGCAATGTGATTGTATGATTGCTTGGATTGAATTACTAAGCAATCACAATTGGATTTGGCCCTTCAGCAATCCTATATAAAGAGGCGCAAACCTGCGCAGAACTCAGAAGTCTTCTGAGTAATGAATGAAGACTTGGGGATCAAGATGCCATTGGTGGCGGCAGCACTCCTTATTACAGCTTTTATACTTCACTTATGCCTGTTCTGTTTCCTCTGATTTTAACATTTGAAAGACTTGAAAAAAATTTCTTTCTTTCCATTTCTCTATTTACCTGAGCATTACACTTCTGTTTAGTATTCCTACTTAAGAACATATAATTCTTTTAACAGCATAAAATAGCTTTTCTAAAGTTAAAATTATTTGTTAACCCAGTGCACTTTTGTTCTTTGCAACCTATATAAAATGACACTATATCATGGTCACTTCCCACTTCCCATTACCTTCATTTCCAAAATGAGCTCAGGGTTATTAGATATCACCAGATCCATCAACGCATCCATTCTAATAGGAACTACAATCTGTGTTGGCAAAACAGAATGGGAAGCCAGAGTAGGGGAGCACTTAAAATGAGATATCATTAACTACAAATGTAAACCCTCTACATACAAAACCCATGTGAGCAAACGCTTCTTCCAGTATAAACGCTACGTCACTCAGCTAAGATTGACTTGTAAAATGTAACATTTTGTGCTAATATGCAGCAAAAAACCTAGGTAAAAGAGTGCTGCATCAGATATGCTGAGCTACTTCCAAAAACATTTGGATGTGGCCTGTGAACGAGTGTAGATATTTTTACCAGGTAGCATGGATTTTACACTAATGTTACCAATAGCGGGAAATACAGCTTGTCCCCTTAATTTTCTCACTTCCTTTAACAGATTTCTTTGAAACTACAGTAAATACTCACCCCCAAAGCCTTAGGTTTTGCTTTAAGAAATGCAGTATAAAAATTCTGATTTGGTGGTGTCTGTGTTACAAGATTGTGACCAGGATATGGTGGTACAACTGCATTTATATTCCCTTGGATAAAATAAGGAGGATAAACCATCTGCAGAACATTGTTAGGATTATTGAACTGGTGAACATTAGGCTGAGCATTCAACTGAAAGGGTTGTCCTGCGGAATTAAACATTGATGCCATATTACTGGAACTCACTGGGGAATGAGAGAAAAAAAACATCAATAACTAACGGAACATATTGGGAAATATAGGGGAAAATCTGTTAATAGCAATTAAATATATAAATATATAGTCAATATTCATATACCTTTAGAACAGACTAGTTTACAGTGAGAAGTGTTTAAGGTTTAAAATGAATGAGCCCTTAAGGGTTATCTCCCTGTATGCATTGTTTGTAGTCAAATGTTTATACTGTAACCTGAATACAAAAAAACTAAAATCATAAATACCTGTAATAATATATGGAAATACTTGGTGCATAATGCATATTAATGGCATCTCTACCTTCATATCTACAGTAGATATTTATGTATTAGGTGATTCAAACTGCCATTTGCATTTTACTACTACATTATTTTTTCATACTTTAAATCTATGGAACATGTACAGGGCCATGTATGGAGAACCATAAATGTCTTTTTCCGTCTTAAAGGGCATGTCCACCCCCAAAACTACAATTTAACCCACTACTGGCCCCACTATGTAGTGTAGAAAAAACCTTACGTCACATCCCAGCTCCAAATGGTTCTCCAGTAATCCCCCCTAAAGTCCAAAAAACTGCCCACCAGGAGCTCTGCAGAGTCCATATAGGACTCTGCCTCCTGTCTCTCCTCCGGGGGAGAATTTTGTCATGTTCAGTACAGACCTCCTCCCTCTCCCTCTCACTCCCATTTCTCCCTCCCCCTAGCACAAAACCCCTTTTCTATAGTGTAGGGCTCCCTCCCCCAACCCCAACGCCATAGTAGTTTGACACAAAACACCCCCGATCTTTCCCCCGTCGATCTGCACAGCCGGAAGCGGCGTCCGTGATTGGCTACCTCTCAGCCAATCACGGACGTGGCTGCCGGTCTGTGACGGGGGAAAGAGGTGATGTAAGTACAGATCGGGGGTGTTTTGTGTCAAACTACTATGGCGTTTGGGGTTGGGGGAGGAAGCCCTACACTACAGAAACATGTTGTAAAAAGGGGTGGACATGCCCTTTAAAGTCACATTCACCCATGTACCAAGGGTTAATGTAACTTTAAGACAAAACTTATGGCGGTTGCGGCGGTATGCAGAAACTGTGTCGTGCAACCTCGGTTAAGTATGTACCAAGCTGATAATGGCATTGCCTAGAGGAGACAATAGAGAGTGACACCGGCTCTCTGTGCATAGCCCTATTTATCTCTACAAAATAGAATTGCAGAAGGATCTGTATTCATAATTTGTTCTTAAAACAAAAATGAACTATGGACTTTAATTACCTCAAAGCCACTAAGCCATAAATGTTAAACCTGTGGCCCTCTAGATGTTTGAAAACTACAACTCCCAGCATTCCCTGGCTGCAGGTTTGGTATCCCTGCACTAAGCAATATGTTGCAACTAGATGATGTGTGAGTCTGTTATGGGTAAAAAACATGATGTCAGTGAAATTGTGCAAAGGGAAAACTTTGAATTGAAATTTTTGAAGAAATTATGAAGATAATAAATTATGTGGAATTATCTTCAAGACCCATGGCTTTTCCCCCAACGTTCCTGCAATGTCCAAAAAGCCACCTGACCCATTCTTTCCTAGAATTGGTCATGAAACTTGCTTGTATACTGACCCTAATGCTGTCATACATGTAGCGATATGATAATCACATTGTGTGTATTGTCCAGCAATAAAATTGGACAAACAGAACCATCCCATTTTCTTTATCAGACATGGTAAAAAATATTTATCACAATATTATCGGCCTCTGAACGTCCAATAATATCTCTTCGTGTATGGCAGTTGAAGCAGCCTACTCTAGATTACATGAATTGAAATGACTCTAGAAGGTTCTCTTACAATTCTCATAGCAAGCAGTTTTAATACCTTACATTAAAGGTAGTTATCAGTTCATCACATAAACCCCCTTTGCCATTTATAGAAACCCATACACGAGCGGTCACCGGTGAAATCAACTCAGATTTTTTGAGCTGGCCAGCAGATATTTCTATGTATCAGTTGGTCAGCCAAAAAAAGCTGCACTGATTTCGATGGCGACCGCTCGTTGGCCTAAAGGGAACCTTTACCTAAAAGATGTTATTATTTTTAGCTCTTTTTCAGTCATTAATGCATTACTGATAAAGAAGCACATCTAAAATGTAAATTCGCTCTACTGCTTGAGCTAAAATATACTTAAGCACTGTCAAAAATCCTAGAAAATATATTCTTTGGCTCCACTGATTCTGTGAGATTTATTTTTAACTTGTTCACATAGTACTGATATATATGTATGATTAGTTACATTAGTGCTTTATTATAGAAGCAGTATTCCCAGAGTGTAGGTACAATAATGGGGTTACACATTAAGAGGAAAAAGTGACATTTGTTTATTGTTTATAATCCTGCAGGATCTGCAGGACTATTATAATAGACTCTGTAACAGCAAGTATTATACTGAAACCTGTAGGTTTTACAATATAGTTTTGGGGAAAAGTGACATACTTAATTGTATATAATCTATCACCTTAACAAAATGTAATCAACATCTGCAGGACTACTGTAAATGTACCCATACACTAGTAACTAACCTGAATGTTCCCGCAATTTTCCCCTCCCAGAAACAGTTTAAAAGGTCCTGAGTTCAAATCTCCAGACCTTTTTTTTTCCCATTTGCATTTTTTTTTCCCATTTGCATTTTGTTCCAAGAAAAAGATAAATATTCTGTACTGGTGTTCCATCTAGTTTGTCTGGTGGATTAGGGGTAAAAACTCAGCTTTCTAGCAAGTACAAAAGGTTGCAGGTTCAATTTCGCAGACTTACTTTTAATTTTTACTCAAATGTTAATATTCTGTTTCTTACATCCATGCTAGCAAACAAATAAAAAGATTACTTCTCATTTCTATGAAAAGCAAATGAATATATACGGTAATTGTTAGGGACTTGGGATTATTTAAATACTCACACAATACACAAACATTGCATTGGAATCCCTGTTATCCCTGTGTCAGGAATGATCTCTGTGCTGTTATATGATTTCACCGAGAAATTAAATGGAATGGTGGAATGCTGTAAAAGTCTTTTTAAAGATATACCATTCATAAGAGCTTCCATGAAAACATGGTAAATTCCCAGAAGTCTTTGTTCCTTATTTCTGTTATATGATTGTATGCAAACGTTAGTTCCCCTTTAACTAGTGTATGTCCAGCTTAAGGGTTTTTTTTAAACAAAGTAATGAAGAAGAAATACATGGGTTTTGTAAAAATATATATCTTACAGCAATCTTAAATAAAATATTACTCTAATATTAACTAAAATTTTGTTGTAGAGGAGTTATACGTACATACAGTATAATGCAGATTAAGATTTAAATATAAGAAAAAATACTTATTTGTGATGACAACAAATGGACTTCCACCCTCAATCTTAAATTGCATAAAAGTTTTGGTTTCCAGCACAAATGTATTCTAAAGGCTCAAACACACATGTGAAAGATTGTCCGCCAAAACAGATGTGCATTCACATGCGATCGCATGTGTTGTATGAACTTAACACACATGAAAACAGATATGCGTGAAAAAACATTAATCTTTACCCATAGTCCACTATCTGCATCATATGTTTATTAGCAGGGGGTTAGCATAGACTGAATAATGCCACTCACTAGTGCAGTACTGTTTATTCATTTACAACATTCTTTTGTCAGCAATAAAGCAGATGCACCTGTATAACAGGAGCACCTTCCTAAAGGATTGACCAGTGCTCTAAACGTCTAAAAGATCCATCTCATCGGCATTATTTTATCTATCTTAATATGCACATATGTTAGTTTACTAAATGTATTTCTCTCCTACTAACACACTGGGGTTTATGTACAAAGATGTGAAAAAGTTTGCCTGTGCTATTAATCTGCAGCAACCAAACAAATGTTATCTAAATGCAGATAATGAATACCAGCAATGTCTATGGATAGGTACCAAGCTTAAAGTAGCTCATACACATTGACGAACATCAGTAAATCCCGTTGAATCTAATGGGATTTACTTAATATTGGCAATGACTATGGATTGGTCGCAAAGCCAATGAGCTACCACTGTTGACATCATGATTGGTATGGCCCAAACAAATGATCATTCCATATAAAGTATATATAGAACAATTGTTCCTGTCTATTCACAATCACATTCCGAGGAATCTGATTGTGAATTAGCGACCAAAGTCACTTGCGTTTGTGCACCTTAATTCTTAATGAGGTACTAGAAATGCAAACATGTTTACTCACCAGCAAGTTTTATTTTTCCGTGATTAGAGAACTACTAAAGATTTCTAGCTCAGTTTGCCTTGATTCTTCTTTGGACTTCACCTTTGTAATGTACAGGTGTGACTAAGTTGAACCAACAGGAAGGACACTACTAAATACATACTGTTCCAGGAAAAAAACTCTATTTTATTGTGTCATTTAAATTGCTTATCTTTATTCCTTTTAGATAATTGGACAATAAAAGTTATGCAAATATAGCAAAGAGGCACAAAAATGCCTTTTATTGGTCATCTCCTTTGGAATCAAGTTACAAAATGTTCCAGGGGCCAGCTAGTATAATATACATTATAATTCACCCTTTGTATTGGATCCCAATGAAGTGTTGATGTATTATATTAACATTTTATTACAATACATATTTCGGTATTGAGACATGAAAAAACCTAGCAAATGTAGTGGCATAGTCAGGGACTAGCACAGCACACAGCACACGGGCATATATAAAAACCCACGCTATTACAAATTTGAGATACCGCGGGTTATCGTAACATTATGATGTATGTATGTATGTATAATTTATTTATAAAGCGCCACGTGGGGATGCTTTATGTATGTATAGTTTATTTATAAAGCGCCACTTGGGGACGCTTTATGTATGTATAGTTTATTTATAAAGCGCCACTTGGGGACACTTTATGTTTATATAGTTTATTTTTAAAGCGCCACTTGGGGACGCAGTGCTGTACAGTAATAAAATACAATAAAGTCAATAACGTCATGCAAGGGGGATAAATACATAGATAGTTCAGTACATAAATATCTATCATATAAAGCAGAAATCTTGTATGTATGTGCTCACCTCACAGCCACACCCCTGAATGAGTCAACATAACGGCGACGCCCATGAAATCTAAGTTCTACAATAAAAATCCTGCACGTTATTTGCAGAGTGTTATTCCCCAATTCAGTAACTCAGTAGCTCTGTGTGCTGCCGGACTTCAACAACACAGACACAGAGTCCACTTCAGTGCACAACAACAGCGTAATGTACTGTACGGCTACACAACTCAGCTGCACACACAGACCAACAGCTTCTATAATAGAGGGAACAAGACATTTCCCTTAAGGTCTGTAAGACATTACAATTTGCTCCTGGAAGGTTTCAAATATAAACCCTGGAAATACTATGTTACTATTGGTGATATGAATGACATTTATATACAAATATAAACCCTGGAAAGACTATCAGGGAGATTCAATAAAAGTTCTTGGGGGAGATTCAATATAGGGCTTTTCCGTCTAAAACCCACGTTAACCCTAATTTTTTTCGGGTTAACATGGGTTTAAGACGGAAAAGCCCTATACGTGGGTTTTAGACGGAATTTAGAGCACAGCGCCATTTCCAAATGTTTTTGGAAACAGCGCTGTGCTAACGATCCAAAACCCCTGCCGTTAAGGTTTGCGCTACCTCGTAGCGCGAAACTTAACGGTAAAGGTTTGGGAGCGTTAAGGTCGTGCTCCTTACCTTAGCCCGATCCCGCGATGCAATAACTGACGTAATCTCGTTTACGTCAGTTATTGCATCGTGGGATCGGGCTAAGGTAAGTAACGCGGAGTGGGATATTGGATCTCCCCGTTATCGTTTAAAATGGTGCTAATTTTTCCCCAACCAATCAGATATTAGCTTCCAAATGTTAAATAAATCTGATATGATAAATAATCTGATTGGTTGGGGAAAAATTAGCACCATTTTAAACAATAGGAACTTTTATTGAATAACCCTGTATGTTACTATTGGTGATATGAACCACATTTATATACAAATATAAACCCTGGAAAGACTATGTTACAATTGGTGATATGAACCACATTTATATACAAATATAAACCCTGAAAAGACTATGTTACAATTGGTGATATGAATCACATTTATATACAAATATAAACCTTGGAAAGACCATGTTACTATTGGTGATATGAATCACATTTATATACAAATATAAACCCTGGAAATACTATGTTACGATTGGTGATATGAACCATAATTTATATACAAATATAAACCCTGGAAAGACTATGTTACTATTGGTGATATGAATCACATTTATATACAAATATAAACCCTGGAAAGACTGTTGGGCATATTTATAAATGAGCGGTAACTTTTCGCGGATGGATTTCCCGTGTTTTTCGCCAAAATCTCTATTTACGCGATTTATCACATGGCGAAAACCGTCCGCAAAAAGATAACGCCTTTTGCGAACCGGGTCCCTCAGCGAGCAGCTCTTAAAAGAGCCCTTGGGCGACGTCCACTCGCAGGGATGGGAAGGGCTCGCTAGGAGGGTGGAGGGACCCTCCAGGCAGGGGCACTGAAAAGTGCCTTTTGGGGCTTAAGGGGTCCCGCAGCTCGAACCAGGACCCCCCTCCCCGGCCCTTGTAAGAGCCCTTGCGCACTGAGAACTGCCTTTGGCAGGGGTCCCGCAGCTTGAACCAGGACCACTAGTGAGCGGCTCTTAAAAGAACCCTTGGGCGACGTCTTGTTTCTTCCATCCAGTGACACCAGCTGCGCCGAGGCCTCTGACTCCGAGAAGTACCCCTGCGGCTGCCAGGGGTACCTCCGGTGCTGGTGGACTCGACGAGGCCAATGTTACCGACGTGTAGATCTGACGCAAACGCTTTTGGGCTACCGACACCAACCCCACTGAGGTCGCCAATGCCAGGCAGGCTCACTGCGGCCGCTAGTGAGCCCACTGGCACCGTCAGCCTCAGCGGAGCCGATGTTGCTAGCCACTTCTTTCTTCTTTCTTCATCCATCTACTGCAATGGTATTTCCACAGTGGTTTGCAGCTCTTTATATTGGTTTGCAGAAAACCCTAATCTGTTTCTGACTCATAAATTTTTTAATGCTTGCTTTGCATAGTTTACATTAATCAATCAGATTTCGGAAATTTTGGAAGAAAGAAGACGTCGCCCAAGGGCTCTTTTAAGAGCCGCTCGCTGGGGGTCCCGGTTTGAGCTGCGGGACCCCCACCAAAGGCAGTTCTCAGTGCCGCAAGGGCTCTTACAAGTGCCGGGGAGGGGGGTCCTGGTTTGAGCTGTGGGACCCCTTAAGCCCCAAAGGCCCTTCTCAGGGCTGAAAGGGCACTTGTAAGTGCCGCAAGGACCCTGATAGGGCTGGGGAGGGGGGTACCGGCTCGAGCCGCAGGACCCCTTAAGCCCCAAAAGGCACTTTTCAGTGGAGGGACCTGGAAGGTCCCTCCACCCCCCAGTGGGCCCTTCCCCTCCCCGCGAGCGTACGGGGCAGGGGCCTGGGAGGGGCTGCTGGAAAGTGGTTGCTGCAGGTGGTCGCATCTGCCACGGGGGGGCGAGGGAAGGGTGGGCCTACACCCTGCCTGCCCCCTGTCGCTGCGGATGCGACCACCTGCCGTGACTCCTTCCCAGCAGCCCCTCCCAGACCCCTGCTCCGTCTCGGAATTTGTGGTGGTATTTGCGGCGGCACAACGTGGCCGCAAAACTTTTCGCCATGATGCCGCTCGCCACCATAAATATTTTTTCCGCTGCAATGTGTGCCCGTAATTTAACTGCGCTACTATCAGCCATTTATAAATATGGCCCTATGTTACTATTGGTGATATGAATCCCATTTATATACAAATATAAACCCACGAAAGACTATGTTACTATTGGTGATATGAATCACATTTGCAGTTATTGTCATGCTAAGAAATTCAAAGCAGAGCCTCCTGGAATGTGACCACACCCCCAGATATTGCTGTCACTGCCACAACGCCAGACATCATGGTCACGCTCATACCCCAACCATCAAGGCCACACCCCCAAAGATAACTGCCATTCATTGTAACCATGACTCCAAATGTTGCGACAACGCTTCCTACCAGATATTGTGGTCACCCCCCCCCAAAAAACCCCCAAAACATTATTGTCCACATTATGGTCCACCCCTATACATCCTGGCCACACCCCCAAACATCCCAGGTCTGTTCCCAAAACACACCCACATACACAAACATCCTGTCCTTGCCCCCAAACATCGCAGAAACCCCCCCAAACACCACACCCACTCCCCTAAATGGCACAGCCATGCCCATGCTTTGAAACGGCGTGGCCATGCCTCCAAATATCACGACCACCAAATGTCACGTCCAAGCCTCCTGGACACCACAACATCATAGACACGACCCTGACTGTCCACACCCTAGAATGCCGTGCCCCCACCCACCGAAACATCGCAGACATGCCCCATCCACCTATTCAAACCGGGATGGTTGGGGGTATGGACTACACAGGAATTACCTGCATTATTTGGACTTAGGAAACAGAAACACACTGCCCACATGTCACAAACTTCACAGACAGTTAAAACTAAAAGAACAAAGACATCTTGGCACTTTCAATTTGGACCAGAAAGTAACTTTATTGATTGGGATCTAATAGTCATATAAAGCGATCCTTGAGCAAGGACAAAGTGCAAACAAGGTGACATACTGCTAACAAATGTCCCAAAAATTGAGCAACATGACGTACATTACCAACTGTGCACTTCTTTTTCCGCCCGTCTCTACCATCTAAGCCAAACACACACCTGTACATAAAAAATACTTTACCACAAGTGTGCACAGGCAACGCTGGGTACAACTGCTAGTATAAATAATATAAATAGAAGTGCTAGAGCTTTCTACAAGGGAAGGAGGTCCCTGCCCCATAGAGCTTACAATCTAGTTAGGTTGGTAACATACAGATACAATGGAATGGGTATAAGTGCTGGAGTAATACGTATGCAGTGCAAATAAAACAATCATAGACTGTGCTGGTTTACAGATAGGTAGGATGTAAGGCTAGATTTAAAGCTGATACTAGAGGTTTATTAACGTTGTTCAATCTGTTTTTATATTATAAATTGAAAATCTGCATTTTGGAAGGAAATGTGTGTGTCTGTGCTGCAGGTTGTAAAAGTGAATAACATGAATCCAGGGGTGTCTCTAGGGTTTTTGCCACCTGAGCCAAACCCTGAATGCCGCCTATATGCTGTGCGTGCCGGCGGCAGAACAAAGTGGGCGTGGCTTGTCGGTGGGAGTGCGGCTAGCCATTTTGGCATTTTGAACTTGGCACCATTTATTTATACAGTTTCTTTAAATAGACATTTATCCACACCATAATTCCAGAAGAATAAAAAATTTTGCCGCAAAGAACCTGCCACCACATCCTTTTAAAAGGGCCCTAACTTACCTAACTAGTCTAACCTAACAAACTATCTAAAGTTAATCTAACCATATGCAATGCCTTTTAACAATATCTAACACATTTAATAAAGAAAATATGAAAAAATAACATTTGCAGCAAACTATCTGTTTGTATGAGTGGTAGATTGCTCAACCAGTGAGAACAGACAGTAAATGTCCCATACAATGAGAACAGAAAGTAAAGAATCAGTATAGTGAGAACAGACAGTAAAGGTCCCATACGGTGAGAACAGACAGTAATGGTCCCAAACGGTGAGAACAGACAGTAATGGTCCCATACGGTGAGAACAGACAGTAATGGTTCCGACAGTGAGAACAGACAGTAAAGGTCCCATACAGTGAGAACAGACAGTAAAGGTCCCATACAGCGGGAACTGATGGTAAAGGCCCCATACAGTGACTGAGAACAGACAGTAAAGGTCCCAAACAGTGAGAACAGACAGTAAAGATCCCATACATATTCTATCCTCCATCTCACACATTCTCTCTCTCTCTCTCTCTCTCTCTCTCCTGCAGACTCTATTCTCTATCTCTCGCACTCTTTCCTGCAGTGTATCAACCCTCTCTCATACACTGAACATACATACTCTCACGCATACTCTACACACACTATCTCACACATACTGTAAAAACATCCTCGATCAAACATACTGTACATACACACTCTCTCACACATACTGTACATAAACCCTCTCTCACACATACAATGGTTGTCACCAAATCTGGTAAAATAATTGGCACAAACTGATAAATGGTTGGCACCCAGACTCTAATAAATGTTTGGCACACAGATACTAGTAAAATCAGTGGCACAAACTCTGATAAAGGAATGGCAGACAATAATAAATGGTTGGCACACAGATACTGGTAAAATCATTGGCACAAACTCTGATAAAGGGTTGGCACACATACTGGTAAAATCATTGGCACAAACTCTGATAAATGATTCAGTATAATACAAAATTCAGTGTAGCTTACGACGACACAGGACTATTGCTGTGAGTTAAAAAGAGCTTTATTATACAAGAAACATGCGTGCTACATGTTTTGGACGCAAGGTCCTTTCTGTGCTTGAGAAAGGACCTTTGCGTCCGAAACATGTAGCATGTGTGTTTCTTGTATAATAAATCTGGTAAAATCATTGGCACAAACTATAATAAATGGTTGGCACACAGATACTGGTAAAATAATTAGCACAAACTCTGATAAAGTATTGGCACACAGACACTGGTAAAATCATTTTGTGATTAAACTGAATAAATTTTGTATAAACTGAATATTGATCCAGAACAGTGGTAACTGGAATAGTGTGGCCTACAGGAATCTTTAGCCTTAGTACACCTCAACCTACTGATAAATGGTTGGCAACCAGACTTTAATAAATGGTTGGCTCCCTATCTGGTAAAATCATTGGCACAAACTATAATAAATTGTTGGCACACAGATACTGGTAAAATAATTGGCACCAACGCTGATAAAGTGTTGGCACACAGACACTGGTAAAATCATTGGCACAAACTGTGATAAAAGGTTGGCAAACAGATACTGGTAAAATAATTGGCACCAATTGTGATAATGTGTTGGTCCACCGATATACTGGTAAAATAATTGGCACAAACTCTAATCAAAGGTTGGCACACAGATACTGGTAAAATAATTGGCACAAACTCTAATAAAATGTTGGCAAACAGATACAGGTAAAAGCATTTGCACAAACTTTAATAAAGGGTTGGCACACAGATACTGTTAAATTGGCACAAACTCTAATAAAAAGCACACAGATACAGCTCCAGTGTTGTGGAAGTGCTGCAGGCTTTCTAGCCTAACCATACCTTCTCCTAAAACACACAAAGGAGATGGGCTACTTACAGCAACATGGCAGTCATTAAGTCCCACTCCCAGGGCTCCAACACTTCAGAGGAGCTAGTTCGCAAGACATGCTCCATGCCTACAAGCAGTGCAGTGGCCGGTCTTAAGGAGTGACGTTGCCACGTAACGACGTGTACGTCACGTGACCTACTTCCGAGTATGGTCAATAAGCAAGACGCTTCCTCCCTCTCCATCCGGCGCGGGCCACGGCGGCGCTGATAAGCCAAAAAATAATATATTTTTTTCCCTTCAAGTTCTGCCACTCTGCAGCATGTGCTCATTTTGCCTCATTAGTGAGAAGGCCCTGCATGAATCACATGTGTTCTGATTGCACAACATTAGATAGTGAAAGCAGGCAGTAGCCCATTTGAAATACACACGCTTTCCTATTCATCCCCAATGCAGCAAGGAACATAGAAATATTATTGCCCCGCTCCCTAGTGGGTAGGACCAACACCTAAATCTTTAAATTCCCCTCCCCTACCTCACCCAGCAGTGTTTTTTTGTCCTAACCTCCAACACCATGTTTATTGTTTTTTCAATCTCTGGTCCAGGGGGTCAGAGTTGGCTACAGAGGACCGTGTATTTGTGTCCCTGAGGAGGTCTTACCTCCTTTGACTGGCACTCCAATTGCTCTGTTCCCCCTGTGGTGCAGTTGCACTCAGTGTCTGCCCTCATTCCATACCAATCTTGGGTACCTGTCTTCCTGACAAGATACAGCAACCATGCCTGGGTGCGCTTCTGGGTTCCCACGACGCATAGTGATGTCATTGCCAGGCGTCAGCGTCCTCCGTCTCACACTGGGGGGAGCGACACGCGGGACTTTAAAAGGTAGGTTCCTTTATGGGGGAAACCCCTCGGTGATAGTGAGGAGGTGTGCTTCCCCTGCTTACTGTATGGCTTGATTTCAACTTGTGTCTTGGATTGGTAGGTGTAGAGAGAGAGGGGCTCGAGTTTTGTTGCAGTTTGTGTTATGCTTATCACATTGTTCAATTTTCAGATATCCTATCAGTTCTGGGAGACTGGTTGCCGCTTTGGTCTGGTAAGCCCCAGCATCTATTTCAGCAGGAAAGATTTATCTCTCTCTCTCCTTCTTTCTGCAAGTTGGCTTAAATTTTGCTGTACCTTTTGTCTCCCCCAGCCCCTATGTCTCTTTCAGAAGGACAAGGTCTGCCAAAAGGATACACGGATAAGCTCTTGTTACATGTGCTGGAAAATTAAAGGAGAGGAAATCCCCCTCTGTTCAAGATTTTTTCTTGTTCTTAAAAGATACTATGGCTTCATTTCAAGCTAGATATCCAACCCAGCCAGAAAATGCTAGTATTCTTCCAGACATCCCTGAAAGGGGGCAGGAAGAGGTTTTGGATTCTGAGGTTGTTGAACATCAACTACTAGAGGATATGGGAATAACCCCTAGTAAAGAGCAGGAACCCTCGGAAGAGGGTGAGATTTTGGAAGATTTTTTTTCCTTCAGTTGAGCTAGAAAAGTTTTTAAAGGTATTTTGTGTCACCTTAGAGGAGGAAAGTCCTTAAGAACCACCTAAAAAAGGTATTTTGCTTATTTTCTGGTGCTGTTAAGAAGAAGACATATATACCAGTCCACAAAGCCATTAAGGATAGTATAACAGAGAAGTGGAGAAGCCCAGACAAAAAGTTCTGCCTTCCCAGGAGATTTCTAAATCTTTTTCCCTTCAATTCTGAAGAAATAAAGAATTAGTAACTGCCACCTAAGGTAGATGCTCCAGTTGCAATGACTATAAAACGTACTACTCTCCCTCTGGAAGACAGTTCTTCTTTAAAAGATCCTATGGATAGGAAGGTGGAGGCTAGTTTAAGAAATATTTTTTTAGCAGCAGGAGCAGCTATCAGATCTTCTATTACATCAGCTTCTGTAGCAAAAGCCTTACGGATCTGGCTGGGAGATCTAGAAAATAGTCTCAAAGGAGGAGATCCTTTACGCCAAGTAGTCAAAGACCTACCAATTCTGTTCAGAGCGGCCGACTACTTTTGTGACGCTTCTCTGTCGACTGTAAATTTGTCAGCCAGGTCAGTGGCTTCATTGTCTGTCACGAGAAGAGCTATATAGCTTAAGTCTTGTGCAGCTGACTCCGCCTCAAAGAACCGTCTGTGTGGATTACCTTTTGAAGAGGGTCGACTGTTTGGATCAGGGTTAGATCCACTATTGAGTAAGAGAGGAGAAGAAAGAGTGGGGGTCCTTCCACAAGACAGGAAAACATTCCGGAAAACTTTTTGTTCCTTTCGATCTCAATTCAGAGGGAGAGGAAACAGATTTTTAGAGAGACAATCCACGACAAGCCAATAAAGAAGAAGAGAGTGTGTTGCCTTTCAAAGACCTTTTTCCCAATGACGCCAGGCCAGTGGGGGGGCGGCTAAGGCATTTTTCCCAGGCCTGGATCAGAATAATCAGACAGATGGGTTTTGGAATCGGTAACTCTAGGTTATGCCAGAGTTTCTTCAAATCCCAAAAAATGACCGTTTCTCCAGAACTTCAGATATTTAAACAAATCCATAAGAAAACAGCATTTCAAAATGGAAACAGTCAAATTTACAGTCAATACAATACTCCCTCTAGATTACTTAAGCGTCCCTGGATCTTCAAGACGCCTATTTACATGTCCCAATAAGACCCTGCCATCAAAATTACCTGAGAATACCTAAGGGAGCATCTTCACAAAACAGTGTTTACAAAAATCATGATAGTGATTTCATCATACCTCCATCAACAGGGTGTAAGCATCATCCCTAACCTCTGGTTACTCAGAGCAGCCTCTCAGGAGCTCCTCAACAAAAACATTCGACTGACCATAAAAACTCTTCAGAGGCTGGGTTGGATTATTAACTACGAAAAATCAGTTTTAGTTCCTTCCCAGAAGATCAAATTTCTGGGCCTCACATTCAAAACAGCAGAGAACAATTTGTCTCTACCTCAAGAAAAAATATAGAAAAAATCAAGACAGTAGTCAGGTCAATTCTTTCAAACAAATCAACAACATTAAGGTCCATACTGAGAATCCTGGTGATCCTAGTATTGTCTATAGAAGCGGTTCCTTGGGCAAAATCTCATTTCAGAAGCTTCCAACAGTTTTTCCTAAAAGTTTGGGACAGAAATCCGTCCTCTTTAGACAGTTCAGTAGTAGTGCTTCAGTCCATAATAAGAACATTTAAGCATAGGAAAACCCTTAGTTCTGCTGCCTCCTATGGTAATAACAACAGACACAAGCTCATTAGGATGAGGAGCGCACTGTTGCAGACTTTCAGCCTAGGGGAAGTGGTCTCCAGAAGAAAGGAAGACTTCCTCGAATTTCAAAGAACTAAAGGTAAATTTTTTGTTCTCTTCTACATTTTCAAGAATAAAAGGGAAAGTAGTTTTAATTCAAACAGACAATTCGACAGCGGCAGCCTATGTAATCCACCAGGGTGGGACGCAAAGTATGGGTCTTTTGCAACTGGTCTTGCAAATAAGTTTTTGGGGAGAAAAAAAACTTTTAGCTATTTCAGCAGCATACATAAAAGGATCAGAAAATATTTGGGCAGATCAACTAAGCCAAGAGAGACTGGATCAGCGTGGTTGCTGAAAAAGACGTCATGCAGTCCCTAGGTTTTTCCAACATGGTTATTGATTCCCTTCTGCAAAGTAGAAAACCCACAACAACAGCTATTTATCAAAGGGTCTGGAAGACATTACGTAATTGGTGTAACCAAAAACAAATCACCATTCAGTCCCACGCAAATCCCGGTTATCCTGGATTTTCTCGTTGAGGGACTTAATAAGGGTCTAGCCCCAAGCATACTGAGAATAAAAGTAGCGGCTCTGGGAGGTTTCTTCAATTCTAATCTAGCAGGAGATAATTTCATTAAAAGATTTTTAAGGCAGCGTTAAAACTAAAGCCAAGACAAAGATCTTTAGTTCCTAAATGGGATTTAGGACTAGTTCTAAGAAGCCTCATCAACCTACCCTTTGAGCCTCTAGAAGACATATCTATACAGCTTCTAACTTGGAAAACAGCTGTGTTAGTAGACTTGTGTTTGGCAGACGGGTCAGTGAACTCTAAGCCCTCTCCTGTAAAAGTTCTTGTTTTAAGGAGACACAGAATGGATTAAAACTCACCACAGACCCGTCCTTCATTCCTAAGGTCTCTTCAACTTTTCACAGGGAACAGGAAATATTCCTGCCTTCTATCTCACAAGAGGAAATGGATGATTCACTAGTCAAAGTGGATGTTTGTAGATGTATTCAAACTTATCTATCTAGAGTGAAGCCTTTCCGTCACTCAGACTCCCTATTCCTTCTCTATGCGGGGACCAAGAAGGGAAGAGGTGCCTCAAAGACAACAATTGCCAGATGGCTTAAATGTAATAAATGGCCGGGAGGCCGGGTACTTACAAGTACACTTTAGGAGGAGACGTATAGTTCGGGAATTGCAGGACACAGAGGCTGCTGGGAAATGTAGGCTGGATGCCGGAACAAGGTGAGTAACTGGAGATTGGATGCAGGCAAGGTAAGTAACTGGTAGGTAAGTATGTAGCTGGAACAACCGGTAAGTATGCTGGTACTGGAAGAATTGGTAGCTAAGTATGCTGGTACTGGAACAACGGGTAAGTATGCTGGTACTGGAACAACAGGTAAGTATGCTGGTACTGGAACAACAGGTTAGTATGCTGGTACTGGAACAACAGGTAAGTGCTGGTACTGAAACAACGGGTAATTATGCTGGTACTGGAACAACAGGTAAGTATGCTGGTACTGGAACAGCGGGTAAGTATGCTGGTACTGGAACAACAGGTAAGTATGCTGGTACTGGAACAACGGGTAAGTATGCTGGTAATGCAATAACAGGTAAGTATGCTGGTACTGGAACAACAGGTAAGTATGCTGGTACTGGAACAACAGGTAAGTATGCAGGTAGGCAGGACCAGGAACCAAGGCTGGTGAGTACTGAGCCAGGAGGTAGCTAAAGCTACAATCGGGCACCGGGTCCAGGAGGACACCGGCTTTTCAAATTTCGAGCCGCCCAGCGTGTCGGCGTCATGACGTCGACGCCGCCTACCCGGAAGTGCAGAGCGGCGCGGGACCGGAGCGGCAGGTAAGTTTGTGACGTTAAACAAGAAATTACAGTAACCTACAGGGCAGCAAATGTTCCGATTCCAGAAAACAACACAGCCCACTCGACCAGAGCAATTTCTACCTCCTGGGCAGCTAAAGCAGGGGCTACCCCAGAACAGATTTGCTGGGCAGCTACCTGGGCTGGATACAATACATTCGTGAGGAATTACAAGTTGGACGTCCAAGATCAGGAGATGTCTTTTGGAATTAAAGTTTTACAAGCTGTAGTCTCCTAATAGTTTTGTATTTTATGTTGTTCTGTTATATTTTTCCCCACTCTGACTATATGCAGTCACTGCTTTGGGATATCTCTATGTTCATTGCTTCCTTGGGGATTCAAGGAAAGCTGAAATTTATACTTACGTTAATTTGTTTTCCTTGAACCCCAAAGGCAGCATATATTAATCCCACCTTATTAAAATTTTTGGTTTCGAGTGCAAATCTTTTTTGTGTATGGTTTGTTCTTACTACTTTAAAAATACAATGCTGGGTGAGGGAGGAGAATTTAAAGATTTAGGTGTTGGTCCTACCCACTAGGGGGAGGGGCAATAATATCTCTACAGTATGGTCATTGCTGCCTCTGGGATTCAAGGAAAACAAATTTACGTAAGTATAAATTCCAGCTTTTTCTGTGCATTGCCCACAGCCATAGAGTAGGCTCAGCCTTACTGTTATCTTAACCATATCATACACATGAACATTTCTGGGCAACTATGTAAAATAGGAATAAAGGTCTTTAAAATTGATGTATGCTAAATAAAGTAGGCGTGGCCATAGCAAAGTGGAAGTGGCCAAATAAATTCACATGTGCTAACTAGAAATGGTCAAAACTCACCAGTTTTGTTCTGTTTTCGGATTCCCTGATCTCGGGAAAATCCCGAAAATCCGAAAATGGAACAAATTTTTGATTAATATCAAATGTTCAAGGCTATTTTTGAGGATTATCGGAAATAACCATGAACATTCGATAATCCTTGAAAATACGATCGGAGACTACTTCCGAGCTTCCTATCATATTTTTGGGGATAATCGATTGTTTGGTAATTCTAGAAAATAGGTTCTGAAGTCCCGAAATCCGTACAGATTCGGACAGGTCATTCGGATTTAGGAACAGAGGGGTTCCTTGTCAGATCCGAGTCCAAGTCGGACTCGGATCCTATCTCTAGTGCTAACGTGTGCACGCCTCCCTCTTTTGCATTTCAAAATGTTGGGAGGTATGCTTTGCTTGCCCTGCTGCCCTCCACCAAAGATGGAGGTAACAGTGGCAATGCACAGACTTGTTGGGCACAGAGAAGGAGCATAGAGGGCAGTTGTAATCTACTGTGAAAAGGCCACTTAGTAGTATTTCCCCCCCAGGCCAAATGGTTGCAGCCCTCCCAACAAAAAGACTGGGAGTTCCAGTCCACCCTACAAGCATCGACTCTCTTGCAGTTGTTCCAATGTGAAGACAAGGCAGGTCAAACAAGTTTCTTTCATAGTGTATCAATCAGATCAATGAATTCATAAAGTTAAAAGTAAAATAGTTGCAATCATCTAAATCTTTTTTTGATATGGCTTCAACTGTTCTTGAAATTGTTGTAGCAGAAACTACAATATATTTATTGCAGCTCTAATTTGACAAGGATAGATTGGGCGAGAGGGGGGGTGCTCCCCTGTGCATGTCACATACCTCAATAAGGACAAGGAAGCAGCAGGGACCAGATGACACAACGACAGCTCCTACACTAGATTATCTGGGACTTTGAACAAGCACTACAAGACACAGTGGGGCCAGTGATGACCTTTAAAGGGCATGTCCACCCCCAAAACTAAAATTTAACCCCTTACTAGCCACATTAAGAAGTTTAAAACAACCCTTACCTTACATTTCTGCTCAAAATGGTTCCCCTGCTGTGTCCCTCCAAAGTCCAGGAAACTGCTGTGTAGGAGCAGTGTGTGACTCATGCTGTGCCTGAGTCTGCCTCAACCTCGTCAAGGTTTGAGGCATGCTTAGTGCAGCCCCCCCCCCTCCCTCTCCTTCCTGTTTTTCTCTCCCTCCCCCTAGCATGCTCCACCAGCCCCAACCACATTAATATTATTGTTAGAAAGTCCCCCAATCTTTACTTACTTTCCCTCTCTCCTCTGCTGTTCAGAACTCCCGGCAGTCGCGACCTCTCAGCCAATCACGAACACGGCTGCCAGTCCCGCCCCCTGCTTGCTATTCCATGCAAGCAGAGGGCTGTAACACTGCGGCAGAGGAAAGAGGGAAGGTAAGTAAGGATCGGGGGACTTTCTAACAATAATATTAATGCGGTTGGGGCTGGGGGAGCATTCCCTACCGCATATCAAAAGTTTTTAAAAGTGGTGGACATGCCATTCTCGCCATCTTCCAAAGTTCTTTTCCTCTTTGTTATTACCCGAGATACATGATATGAGGAAATAGTTGTTGCTATTTATTTTTCAGCTTGCTTAGGGGCATATTTATAAAAGAGCGAAAAGTAGCGAAATGTTTTCGCATTCGTTTTTCGCATGGGTTTTCGCCAAAAAGACAGTTAACGCTATTTATAAAGGTAGCGTTAATGAATGGCGAAACCGTTTCCGCGAGCTATCGCTAAACCCTTTTCGCCTTACTTCGCAATGGTAATTTTAGCGAAAAGGGAGCGAAAAGGCATAACGCGATTTATAAAAGAGCGAAAGGTGGTTTTTGCGTTAAAAAGAGCGAAAGATTAGCGCGACCCTGAAGGTGGTGAAAAGTCATTGTTTGAGCGAAAAGGCATTCTAATGGGTAATATGCCTTGAAAAAGCGAACGCGCATTAGAAGGGCGATCGCGCATTGGAATGTAATATGCCTTGGAAAAGCGAACGCGCATTAGAAAGGCGAACGCACATTAGAAAGGCGAACGCACAATAGAAAGGCGAAAGAAAATTGTATTCCAATTGAGAAATTCTAAGAAGATTGACTAAATTGACATGGCTGACTTCTTGGTAAATGTGAGGTGGCCATTTTGAACTTGACATCATTTTCTAGTGTGCTTTTCTGGTTTCGAATGGTTTTCACAATGCAGTCTTCTTAGATGCGTTAAGTTTTCGCTGCGATACTTTTCGCTCTTTATCGCGCCCGTTCGCCTTTTTCAGCCGCGAAGTGTGTTTTTTTCGCTTTTTTATAAATAAGGCGAAACGAATCCCCAAATGGCGCTATTTTCGCTGTGATGTGCTGCGCTAATTATTTGGCGAAAAAGACAATCCTTTATAAATATGCCCCTTAGTGTTGTGTTGAAAATAATTATTAAAATTGCATCACTTTCTGTTTTCTTAAGTTGGACTTTGTTGGAAAGTCGGTATCTGTTTTCAATGCAGTTTTGAAGCGTCTTTCAATATTTCCTTTCTTGGCTAAAGCAACAGCTCTAAAGCTTTGCAGAGCGAACACACAGTTTTACCCATATTTCAGTAAAAAGTAATCATGATGAGCCAAATTTATGAAGGCGCAGTTTAGCTATTTCTACCATCAGATAAAAAGCAGATTGAGGGTCGCAGTCCAAAAATGAATTAAAACTTTTTATTGGTGACCACACATCAAATCACAACATTTCAGGGGGTTAAACCTGCCCCCTTCTTCAAGTGTTGTTAGTTTAATAGTGTCTCAAGATGAAATAACATTGCTTCATCTCTAGCGCCACCTTCAGGGGAGGGCTGGGACCTTTTGGCCTGGGGGGGCAAATACAACCAAGTGGCACTTTCACGGTAGATTGCAAAATGTTTGACCATGCCCAAGTATCTGGAGGGCTGACAACACTGGATATGGATCTGGAGGACTGAAAATACTAGGTATGAACTGGAGAGCTGATACCACTGGCTAAAGACCTGGAGGACTGATAAAACTGGCTAATGATCTGGAGAGCTGACAATACTGGCTAATTATTTAAAGGGCTGATAACACTGGCTAATAATCTGGAGGGCTGATAACACCGACTAATGATCTGGAGGGCTTACAACACTGGGTTATGATCTGGAGGGCTGAAAACACTGGCTAAAGATCTAGAGGACTGATTAGCACTGGGTAATGAACTGGAGGGCTGACAACACTGGCTAATGATCTGAAAGGCTGATGTAACACTGGCTAATGATTTGGAGGGCTGACTAACACCGGCTAATGAACTGGAGGACTGACTTATAATAAATGTGATCATGTACCTGAGTCCCTCCATACACTGCTCTGCTCTCAGCTTCCTTTAATGTGCTGCAGACTGTCAGTAAGTAATCTGCTGAACTTTAGACACTGCTGTGCTGCTTCTATTAATCTGACAATCTGGGCAGGAGTTTGAAGGGAGCCAAGAGCAGAACAATATATGTAGTCTCATAGTTAAACACATGCTATCCCCTCCCCCAATCGTCAATCATCTTTAGCATGTCAGCCAAGGCAGGCAGTACATGAAGACCAAGTAAGTGTTCCAGCTGGTCCCAAGTTCTCTAGTGTCCACTCCTGCAGCGTGGCCGCATCCACACCAATGAAATCCTTCAAACAGCAAATATAGCAGGAAGACACCAAGGCGCAAAACTAAGTTTGCAAACGATTTATTCACCAACCAAACACAACATGTTTCGAACGCTCATGCGCTTGAAAAAGAACGTTGTGTTTGGCTGGTGAATAAATCGTTTGAAAACTTAGTTTTGTGCCTTGGTGTCTTCCTGCTATGTTTGCTGTTTGAAGGCAGTACATTAAGCTTTAAACTGAGGCACTGTCTGCAAAACTGGCCTCCAATTCTAATAAATCATTTTAATTTAGGCGGTGGTGCATGTCAGTTCCCAGTGTCAGTAAAGAAAATGAGTTCATCAGCAGAGGAGGAGTCTTCTGTTCCTTGCCCATGTTAAAGCTAGAGGCACGCGCTGTGCTGTTTAAGTGTGTAACTTACTAATAGCTTCTGTGGCAGCCCAAGTTTTTCATTGGAGACCAGCCCAGGGGTATTTGCCCCTCAGCCCAATGGGCCAGTCCTCCCCTGGTACCCACCTAAAAGCACATTGATAAAAAATATAGTTTATTGACACAAATAGAATATACCCCATAATACCCCTATAATGCATATATAACACACACAGTTACATAATAAAAGTCCTTATAAATCCAGGTGTTCCCACTGCTCATATTGCATTAAAAAAATCTCAGCTGTATGGCCAAGTATGGCTGCAAGTAAACATACATTTTTTTTCTAACCGGGACTTCTAGCTATCAGGCATCTCACCTACACAAAGAACAATTTAAAAGTCTGATAGCAAAAAAATAAAAACTATTTCCTAGCCTAGTTATCATAGTTTTAATACTTTTAAACGTTCTACCTGAAGGCAGCCAAGTAAACAAATGATCTAAAGAACGAGAAGAATCTCCTATAATACAGAGGGTCTCTTAATACAGCAGTTATATATATGCCGATAGTAACTCAATTATACTCCTGTGGTACTGATTATATGCTGTATCGTCTTAGTTCTGATACTTTACAATTTCCATGCCACCCATCAATACAGCTAGTCAACATAAATTATAGAATACTTCTGTAAAAAAACCTAAACATACAGGGGGCCTGCACGTGAACGGGGATAGCAGCATGATCTAGGTGCTCCTCGTATCTACAGCCTGGCATCACAATTTAACTGAACCCAATTCTTTAAAGCAGACATGAAATCTCTGATACAACCCTTAAAAAACGAAATAATTGAATTGACACAGCGTACAGACCACGTGGAAAATAAAATGATGGAGTTCACATCTTCATTTAATGACTTGATACATGAACATTATAAAATCGCAGACACAGTCCAAACAATGAAAAATAAAATAGCAGATCTAGAAGATAGATCCAGAAGAAACAACATGAGGATAAGAGGGATACCAGAGACAGTAAAACAAGACAACCTTACAGATTTCATTACTACACTAATAAAAAAACTTTTACCCTCTGCTTCAAATACGGACATAATATTAGATAGAACTCACAGACTCCCAAAACCAATATACGGCTCCCATATCTGCACCGAGAGACGCAATAACTAGATTCCACTTCTACCATACTAAAGAGAGAATAATGCAGCTCTCCAGACAAAAAACATCCATACAACAACAATATAAAAATCTACAATTTTTTCCAGACTTATCCGCAACCACCATACAATCAAGAAAACTATTCCAACCAATCACTCAACAATTAAGAGAAAACGGAATAACCTATAGATGGGGTTTCCCTGTAAAACTTATAATTAACAAAGATGGAAAAATCCACACCCTTCAGTAAAAGAAGCAACAGAGACAATTGAATACTGGAACAAACCAAAACAAGCTACAACATCCAAAACAAGAGCAACTCCTGCCCCAAACAAGATTAAAAAAGAATTGCAACGATATGCACAAGACTGAACTGTTTTAAACAGAATATCTCATTCTTCTATCCACACCTGGGGAATAGTAAAGATGTGTATACCTTTATGTTTAATACAACTAAATCACAATTGATCTATAATGTTTAGTACTGATTGATGGTTGATTAAAAAGGTTATCAGACAATGGTCAATCATTTTGAAAAATAAATTAATATCCAGCCATATCAAATAATATACCATGGATAGAAAAAAATTATAATACCTGCAATCCATTAGTTGAAATATGTGTATTATACCTTGACGATAGAATGTATATTGTGTTCACCTGTTTGATTGTTTATTCAGAATTGAAACTCAGGTTATTACAAGATATATGGATAGTCAAAAATATAATTGCTGTCCTAGGTTTATCTGATTCTAGGATCCAATCTACAATGACTTACTATGTCTGAAAATACATTACTAATGAACCGAGGTTCAAACTAACAGAAATAAAACAAAGCTAACTATTCACTAGATACTTAAAAAAATACCTAATAAAAGTGGACCTGAAACTCTCAAAATACAACAATATTTGCAAATGTTATCAATGTTAACAATGTTATTGTTAAGGTTTAGAAATATATTTAAAACTATGGTATATCTGTGTTTTTATTAAATTACCATTGTTGTATACAAGATATGCTATATTGAACTGAATTGAAACTATGGCCATCCATACCCTGCTATACAAGTTATGAAAAACTACAACAGACCCAGACAAACTAGTCTATTCACCAAAAAAGAGATAGAAAAGAGAAATAATTAAAAATTAGTCACTATACCATATACAAGTTCTATATAAGAACACTTTAAAAACGCCAGGCTGAGGCAAATGACTCCCTCAACATATCTCCTTTCAGACCTGAGACATACTCAAAAATATCTTTAATAATGTATATAGTTATAACCCCTTTCCCCAAAACTCAACCCCATACAGGCATTAAAAATTCCAAGAGTAAGCAAACTCTGACTAAGCAAGACATATGTCTACTAAACAAACCAACTAATAAAAATGGTTTTCCAGATAATATCTTATAATGTTAGAGGTCTAAACAACCCCTACAAGAGACACCTTCTATATAAAGATCTAAAACAAACCTCATCTAATATAGTATGCCTCCAAAAGACCCACCTCACAGAAAAATATAAACATGTCAAACCATAAATCCTACCCAACAATTTATCAAGCCACATATCCTAAAAAAAAAAAAGAGGTGTAGTTATTATGATCAAGAACGCAATAGCATTCCAACTCCAAAAATCCATAATTGACCAAAACGGAAGATAAATTATAATAGCAAGATAAACAACATACTATATACAATAGTGAATTTATATTCTCCAAACCAAAACCAGCTGAAATTCAACAAGAAAATAACAAACAAAGCTAAACAACAAAACTCATGTAATCTGATCATAATAGGAGACTTTAATCTTCATCCAGACCCAACAGAGATACAACTTCCAAATCAACCCCAAAAAATTGGAAATTCTCAGACTGGATAAAAGAAGAAGACCTCTAATGACACCTGGAGAGTCAACCAGCCAGCAGATCTAGACTACTCCTATTTTTCCCAAACATGTAATATATACTCAAGAATTGATCTATGCCTGACAGACAAATGGACACTTCAAAAAAATCACCAAAACAGACATACTAACCAAAACATGGTCAGACCATGCATCAATAACAATACATATCTCTGAAAAATTCAACTATAAAACACTTCTATATGGAGACTAAACCATATTTAGTCTCCCCCACAGAAACCAAAGAAAAAATCCAAAAATCATTAGAAGAATATTTTCATTTCAACGATTTACCAGAAACAAATATATTTTCAATATGGTTAGCCCATAAAGCTGTCACCCGCGGATCTTGTATAGAAATAGCATCCAAATTAAGAAAAGACAGAAACCAAAAAAAGCTTGACGAAGCTTGTAACAGCGAAACGCTTAGCGGAAGTGACGTGTTTGTTCCAGGACCCGGTGTGAGCTGGATAGGAGAAGGGCTTGCTTGCCCGAAGGATTATCCCATAACCAAAAAGGGTTCTCCTAGCACCAATAATTGGTGGTTACGGAGGTGAGGGGACGTTGCCGTATTGAACTACTTACCACCGGATTCCAAGTTGCTCAGCGAGCCACGGACCTGCTACGTCCGGGGGACCAGTGGGGAAGGATTGTCTCACTCTCCAACTACAACTAGAACGACGGTGCAGTATAACTGTTTGTATTACCAGCTCCATCCGTCCTGAACATTTGTTGATATAGTGTGCGCACACTTACGAGACTTTTTGTTGAACATTACATTAACGTTTGGTAGCTCCTACACTCGTTGCTAGGGGCTATACTTCCTCTGGCTATTATAATTGGTTACTCAGCCCATACATGATATTCCCTAATAGGGTTACGGTGGATATTATATTTTATTCATTGTACCTGTAGGTGGGGTACCTGCATACTATTTCATTTAGGGGGTTTACTATTTATGTGTATTTATTGTGGCTGGCCAGCCCTATTATTCTCTATAGGAGATTTGTATATATTTTTTGTATTTGAAGATATGGTGTATTAAATTTATATTTTAGAGATACTCAGGGTTATTCAATAAAAGTTCTTATCGTTTAAAGTGGTGCTAATTTTGCCACAACCAATCAGATGTTAGCTTTCAAATGCTAAATAAGGTCTGATTGGCTGGGGCAAATTTAGCACCATTTTAAACGATAAGAACTTTTATTGAATCTCCCTGATTGTCTTTTATATTTTGTGTGTGTGCCACTAGCAGGATACTACCTGTATTTATTAGAAACCAAAAAAAACTGGAATTGATGCAAAACCCTTGAATCAAAACACAAAAACCAACCCAACAAAGAAAACAAAGAAAAACTACAAACAGCTCAACAAAAACTCCACCAACATAACTTCTATGACTACGATAGACTAATCCGCAGATTAAAAACCAGCCATTATATACAAGGTAATAAAGGCAACAGAATTTTAGCAAACAAAATAAAATTCCAAACAGCCAAGACAAGAATATCCTATATACTCTCTTCCAACAAATCCAAATTAATAAACCCACAAGACATAGCCAACCAATTTGGAGAATACTATAGTAAACTTTATAACCTAAACAAATCCTCTGGACACTATACTCCAACTAAAGAAGAAATACAATCATTTCTACAAAAATTAGAATTACCAACACTAATCCAAGAACAATTAGAATACCTATCTGAATCTATCTCACAAGAAGAAATCAGAAAAGCAATAATATCTTCAAAACCAAACAAAACTCCAGGACCAGGCGGACTAACAAACAAATACTATAAATCATTCAAAGACATTCTAATACCATACCTGGCAAAAATATATAAATCAATTTCACATCAAGGCTCCATTCCCCCGGAAATGCTGAAAGCAATAATTATCCCAATACCAAAATGTATTATCGGGTAAAGGTTCTGAACAGAAGTGGACTGTGTTTAAGGGGATTTTAAGCCATTTCACATGTAAATTTATATTCTTGGGAAATTTATATTCTAAAAATCTTGGCTGAGAGATTGAAAAAATACTTACCTTCTCTGGTCCACCAAGATCAAGTCGGCTTCATATCAAATTGTCAACCTACAGACAACACAATAAGAATTATTAATCTCATAAATTGGTCCCAAAAAAGAAATGTAACCTCAACATTTATAACGTTAGATGCTGAAAAAGCATTTGACAGGATTAATTGGAACTATATGTACTCAGTATTAGACAAATTTCAAATACCAGTTAAATTCAAAACAGCTGTTAATGCTTTACACTGCAACCCTTTAGCCCAAATATATGTATCACAAATGCTATCAGAAACGTTACAAATAACAAATGGTACCCAACAAGGATGCCCCTCTCCCCACTAATTTTTGCCCTAATTATGGAGCCATTAGCCCAAAAAATCAGACAAAATGAAAACATCCATGGTATAAAAGTAAAACAAAACCCCCACAAAATAGCGTTATTTGCGGATGATGTGATGTTAACTCTAACTAAACCCATACAATCACCTATGGATGACTTTGCCAGAATATCATACTACCAAATAAACACAACGAAATCCCAAGTACTAACAATCAATGTATCATATGCCTTAAAGATATATCTATCCAGTAAATACCCATATGACTGGAATACAAATAAAATAACATATTTGGGAATAATCTTTTAACAATAATGAACTTTATAATAATAACTATGTCCCACTGTTCTCAAAAATACAAAATCTTATGGACTCCTGGAAAACAATGACATGGTCAATGTTAGGAAGAGTGGAAATAGTGAAAATGATGATCCTATCACAATTTCTTTATATATTCAGTGCTGTACCAATCCAGGTACCAACCACATATTTCAACCAAGCACAAACCCTAATCTCAACATACATCTGGCAAAAAAAAAAAAAAAAAACAAGAACCAAAAGAAATATACAAGCAAAAACCAGGTGGAATAGCTGCTCCTATACTATAGGACTACTACCAAGCAGCCATATTAGACCAAGCAAGAAAACCGTGGACTGAAGAAGAAGCTCCAACCAACATCTGGCATCAAATTGAATCAGCAGAAATTAACCCTGCTTACCTTAAAACAAATATTAGGAGCAATCCTCTTAGGATACAAAACCAATCTAAACATCGCACCCACATCTGAGACTTCATTAATGATCTGGTCCAAAACAAACCAGAACCAAAAATTCCTAATACCTCTCTTTAAAGATATACAGCTAAACAGCTTCAACTTACTGATCCCAAATTTCAAGATAGATTGGAAACCCTATGAAACACACTTCAACAACTGTTCCAAAACTGTACATACATACCGTTCAACGATCTACAAAAAAGCAACAAAATCCCCAAAAATGAATTCTACAAACATTTACAAATCCTTAGCTTTCTATCCAGAAACAAATATTTCTCTAAAGCTTTTGAGAACACAGAGATAATATTCCCACCACAAATTCCCATAACAGCTAAATCATTTGGAATTTTCTACCTAGCAATAGACAACAAAAAGAAAAATCTAACAAATATACCGATACAAAAACGGGAAAAAGACCTTAACCAAACACTTACAGAAGAACAATGGTCTAAAGCCTTTATATTACCATTCAAGTTATCTAGGTGTGCAAATCATTGGGAATTGTCGAGAAAAATGTTATACAGATATCATAGAACTCCAGACCAATTATCAAAATGGACTAAATCTACTTCACCTACTTGGAGATGTATGAAGCATCCAGGCACATGGATCCATATCTGGTGGGATTGCTGCCAAAAAACCTGGTTAAAAATACAAAACTTCATACAAAACCTATTTAACAACAGATACAGACTCACCCCCCAATTTTCCCTACTACTAATCTAGAGGGCTTCCCCATTGACCAAAGAACAATATTATATCATATATTTACGATAACCCAAGAAATGAGCCAAAAACTGGCTCACAACCAAAACCCCAAAACTAACCATGATACAAAAACAATTAACAATAAATATGCAGTATGAAAAAATGTATAGTATAGTATAGTATTTGAGGTTGAATAAAGACATACGTCCATCCAGTCCAACCCATCTAGCAATATCCTCATTTCCTGCCTAACTGTTGATCCAGAGGAAGGCAAAAAACCCCCACCAAATTTATGAAGGGGGAAAAAATTCCTTCCTGACTCCAAGTGGCAATCGGAAATTTCCCTGGATCAACTCTACTTTATGTATCAATACCAGTAACTTGCAACATTCCTTGTTTGCAGAAACTCATCCAGCTTTTTTTTGAAACTGACCATGTCACAAACCCCCCGGTCCCAAAACGCCCCAACCACCTATCCGTTACCGGAAACACCACTCAATCCAAGCAACCGACAGGGACGGAAACGATCAGACCCGGGGGTTTGGTGAACAAACTATATATTACACAATTAATATTACTAAATATCAATACTCACTGCCCACCAATCCCGATTAAACAGCGGAATGACCTGTTACCTATATGGGGATATCCGCTCCCCTACTTCTAACAACCTGTAAGGAAATTGGTTATTCACACCTAATATCTATACACCGATATACAGTATCTCTATATACCTACACAATACTTCTCTATAGTAGCGTATTTCGAAGACACAGGTTTGTTTTGGGATATACTCAGAATAGGACAATAGCCTATAAATGATTTTATATCATTTATTAAAAGTTGTTAAAAATAGTGCATAAAAATATAAGAAAAATAAAATAAATCACTGAAAATAAAGCGGTGGTAACACAAGTGAGGGTAGAATTGGGTAAAGAAGAAAACTTAGAGATAATTGGCATCTGAATAGTCCATGAGAGAGTCCAGAACTTTATAATCCAGTTATTGGGAAAATAATAGTCCCAATGATAAGTCCTGCGTTAGCCATACGGTCTGTCCAGTTGGCTAGATGTTATTCCAGATGTTCTTGTAGATGTTATGACAGACTCCTTGGGATGAGACCCAGTTCCATTTTTATCCTTTCTTCAGAAAATGGGAGTGGTCTGGTCCCTAGAGTGGGCGGACTTGGTTCTGCCCCTGAAGGTGGGTCCCTAGTTTTGGAGGGAATTTCAAATATTCAATTCCTCTCCAGTCCATAATCTGTGAACCACACATGTCACCTTCAAAATAATATCATGATGGTTTATAACTAATTTTTCCCAACAGAACAAGACCAAATACGACATATCTGGGATATCCTAGGCCTAAGAAGGATAATATCCCAAGTTTGGCTCGGGCTATGATATTATATCAGGTATCTATAAATGTAGAATTAATTACTGGATAAACTGGGAGTATTTATGAAAACCTGAAATAATTCTACATCCGGAATTATTAAGGAATATGAATGACCTTTGATCTGCCAGTTGGTTTCTGTTCAAATCCCAACTAACAGATTCCCTGCTGTTCTCGTTGCCTACCAGTCTATGACATTGTTTGTTTATTATGGGGAATTCACACCTTCCCCCATTGAAGTTAGACCCCTTGCTAGTCAGCTAATTTAACACCAAATAGCCCTGCCTTTGGGGAAAGGAAGCAGGGCTTACAGGTTAACACGAATTAACTCTGCGATTACCTGGGAACAGGGAACAATAGGAGCTGCCATACTGATTGATCATGCCAATAGGGTGAAATAATTGAAAATTGGGGGTGCAATTTCAGATATCGTCTATGGCGTTTTACATTGAACCCCTGTTCGTCACACCTTCCCCCATAGCTGTCGCATAGGGATTGGTTTTACACAACCTAGACCGTTGCGACCAACTTCCCTTGGCGCCATGGTGGCTTTCTCCTTTTGTGACATGTTACATCACATTGCTGGGAAACATATTTTCTTTTTTGTGGTTTTACACTCCCTCCAGTCACAATGCTATAGGCACGAGCTGTGCTGGAGTTGGGATCCATTTTGTTACCCATGGCAGACTGGTCACCCCCTATACACTGTATTAACAATGGATCATCTCCAACACAACCATCTTCCTGACCTGGTACCACAACTTCATTCTCATTACCTGCTGGATAAACCTTTTGAACACTGACATCACCCCCTGGGGTGCTTGTGTAAACAAAGGGCTGGAAATAGTGGCTGCTGCGCTCACTAGGCATCTGGACTCTATTTCCCAGAATGCCCTGTTGGCCAAATTCCAGGTTACTACTGTTTTTGCCAACATTTTTACAATTTTTACACTCTTCACCACCCTCCTGCACAATACTTTCTGGTTCCTCTTGAGACAGAGACCAATACTCTTCCAGTACAGTAAGATCTCTGTGTGTTACCTGGAAAACAATCCCTGTTTCCCTACACAATCCTTTATCAGATTTTATAGCAGGTTCTTTGGTTAGTTCTACCTGCCCAAAGTTGCCCTTGTCTCCTTCAGTCTGGACAACAACATCCTCCCCCTCTACAATCCCTGACTTGGGCTTAACTGGTTCTGGCACTGTCGGACTCCTGCTCTGGTCTCCCAGCCCTCCTTCCCAGTTACTCTGCACTAAGTCACTAGATCGAACCAGGGGGATCTCTAGGAAAATGCTATCCTCCTCTCCTCCCTCTCCAGTCATACACTCGGGCCTTACTGGTTCTGGAACTATCGGACTTTTACTCTGGTCTCCCAGTCCTCCTTCCCAGTCACTCTGCCCTATGTAACCTGACTGAACCAGGGTGATATCCAGGGTAAACCTAACATTCCCTACTGCTTCCTCTGAAGGTCCCAACTCCTTCAGTGTGCTGTCAGTCTGCAGTGTTATCTCAGAGTCTGCATCACAAGTTCCAGCCAACTGTCCTGTGGGTAGTTGGTGAAGCTTGGCAGGGGTTGAGTCAACTGGATCAGAACATGGAACGAACTTGTAAATAGCGTCTCCCTGCTCTGATTCCAATGACTGTCCCCTAGCAGTCCTTCCAACACTGTGAGTGACTGTTAACACAGGTAACACATTTTTGACAGATTCCCCATTGTCATTTATAACATTCACATTTTTAACATGTAACTTACATATATTGGACACTTTATCACCTTCCACACATAACATGGAGGCTGCCCCCTCTGTTAGTGACTCAGAAGCCTTTCTCCTGGGTGACTCCAGACTGGGGTTACTGTGTAGTGCGTCAATCCAGGCGCCACTACCAGTTTCAGCCAGTTGCCCTGTGACACAGGGGGTCAACTGCTGACAATCTACATGTCTAAAGTCAGGGCTGAAATGGATATCTTGGACTTCCTCTTTCAACACTGAACCCCAGACCTTAGCAGTACTACCAGTAACTGCTACTTCCGGTACAACATTATCACAAGTACAATCATTGGTATCCTTAACATTACTTATACATGCATTCCTATCCACAGATACAGGCTTAATGTTAGGTACACAATAATTATCACATTGCACATTTACCCCAGGTACCTGTGAACTAGGTCCTGTCAAACCCCTTCCCTGCTCCAGCTGTTCTAACGCACGGTAGCACAATACCTTTGTGTGAGTTGAACCTTTAGCTTCGGACTCCGGGATGCTTTTGGCGGTTTGATACTGGGCCACTAATGTGCCTAAATCTGTCCCCAACAACACTGGGACAGGGATATGGTCCGAGATACCCACTACTTTCTCATGCTTTCCAACCCCCCAGTCGATTTCCACTCGGGCCTGGGCAATGTTGGGAAGAGTGCCCCCTATTCCCATGAGGGTCAGGGGCTTATCCGGGATGATGTTCTCTTTTGTAACACGGTTAGAGTGAACCAAAGTGATGTCTGCTCCTGTATCCCTGAAGCCAGTAACAATCCGGTCGTTCACTTTAGCCATCTGGTGATTTGGAGTGTGGCGTTGGATTTCCTTTTGTACGGACCGGAACCTTGTACGATAAACCTCTGGGGTCAACTGGTACTTGGCTAGGATAGCAGCCTTGATAGCTCCATAATCGTTATCACTTTCCTCCGGTAACTCTATAAAAGCATCCAGCGCTTTGTAGCGCAGGTGTGGAGTCAGATGTCTGGCCCAATCCTCCTGAGGCAGACGATACTGACGGCAGGCTCTCTCAAAAGAGCGTAAGAACAAATCAATGTCTGTATCCTTCTCCATTGCTGCAAATTTAAACTTGTGACTCACTGGTAAACTTGTTCCTCCTGCTCCAGGAGAACTTGGGGATGAACTGTGGGCGGACTGGCGCAGTTTGGCCATTTCCAGTTCATATTGTCGTGCAGCTTGTCGCTCTGCACTCTCACGCTCAGCATGGCGTTCCAGAAATTGCAGGTACTCCATTGGGTTAGTGTCGCTTAACTTTTGCAACACTGCCTGGAGCCGGGGAGACTCTGTAGCTGCAGACACACACATTGGTAATGGTGATACAGTCCTTGATGGTATTCCAGGCTGGACAATATCATTTGAATCCAGGTCGTAGTGAGTGATTCCTGCTGTAGGCTCATCCAGCATTTCCTGTGCTTGGAAATCTGCCTCCATTAATTCACGAATCAGCTCCTCCTTCCTTTTCCGGTAGGAATCAATGTGTCTGCTTTGGCAAACAACGATTAAGTCATCCAGACTCATGTTTCTATAATTCACGGGTTCAGACATTTTGCCAAGTAGAAAAAGTAGAGAAAAAGATTTTGGGGAAGGTCCCTGTGTGTTTACCTGTTCAGTATATATTCTAATGCACCGGCTATTAACCACAGAACTTGGGTTCTGCTCTACAGAGTTACTTAGTTAACACTGTATTATTAGAGATTCTGAGTATAAACACCAAATATCCCAAACGCTGCCAACCAATTGTCACAAACCCCCCCGGTCCCAAAACGCCCCAACCACCTATCCGTTACCGGAAAACCCACCATCAAGCAACCGACAGGCGGACGGAACCGATCAGACCCGGTGGGTTTGGTGAACAAACTATATATTACACAATTAATATTACTAAATATCAATATACTCACTGCCACCACATCCCGATTAAACAGCGGAATGACCTGTTACCTATATGGGGATATCCGCTCCCCACTTCTAACAACCTGTAAGGAAATTGGTTATTCACACTAATATTCTATACATTGTTATACAGTATCTCTATATACCTACACAATACTTCTCTATAGTAGCGTACTTCGAAGACACAGGTTTGTTTGGGATATACTCAGAATAGGACAATAGCCTATAAATGATTTATATCATTTATTAAAAGTTGTTAAAAATAGTGCATAAAAATATAAAGAAAAATAAAATAAATCACTGAACATAAAGCTGGTAAACAAAGTGAGGGTAGAATTGGGGTAAAAGAAGAAATACTTAGAGATAATTGGCATCTGAATAGTCCATGAGAAGAGTCCAGAACTTGATAATCCAGTTATTGGGAAAATAATAGTCCAAATGATAAGTCCTGCGTTAAGCCAATACGGTCTGTCCAGTTGGCTAGATGTTATTCCAGATGTTCTTGTAGATGTTATGACAGACTCCTTGGGATGAGACCCAGTTCCATTTTTATCCTTTCTTCAGAAAATGGGAGTGGTCTGGTCCCTAGAGTGGGCGGACTTGGTTCTGCCCCTGAAGGTGGGTCCCTAGTTTTGGAGGGAATTTCAAATATTCAATTCCTCTCCAGTCCATAATCTGTGAACCACACATGTCACCTTCAAAATAATATCATGATGGTTTATAACTAATTTTTCCCAACAGAACAAGACCAAATACGACATATCTGGGATATCCTAGGCCTAAGAAGGATAATATCCCAAGTTTGGCTCGGGCTATGATATTATATCAGGTATCTATAAATGTAGAATTAATTACTGGATAAACTGGGAGTATTTATGAAAACCTGAAATAATTCTACATCCGGAATTATTAAGGAATATGAATGACCTTTGATCTGCCAGTTGGTTTCTGTTCAAATCCCAACTAACAGATTCCCTGCTGTTCTCGTTGCCTACCAGTCTATGACATTGTTTGTTTATTATGGGGAATTCACACCTTCCCCCATTGAAGTTAGACCCCTTGCTAGTCAGCTAATTTAACACCAAATGGCCCTGCCTTTGGGGAAAGGAAGCAGGGCTTACAGGTTAACACGAATTAACTCTGCGATTACCTGGGAACAGGGAACAATAGGAGCTGCCATACTGATTGATCATGCCAATAGGGTGAAATAATTGAAAATTGGGGGTGCAATTTCAGATATCGTCTATGGCGTTTTACATTGAACCCCTGTTCGTCACAGACCAATGAACCTGCCATTACAACGTCCACTGGAAGACAGTTCCATAGCCTTACCGTTCTCACAGTGAAAAACCCTTTCCGAGCTTGAAGCCTAAACCTTTTTTCTTCAAGTCTTAAGGGATGTCCTTTGACATGTTCTATTGGTGAACAATGCCCCAGATAGTTTATTGTATGGCCCGTTAATGTATTTACACACAGTAATCATATCCCCACGCAAGCGCCTTTTCTCCAGCGTACATAATTGTAACTTTTCCAGTCTCTCTTCATATTCAAGCTCCCCCAATCCCCTTATTAATTTAGTTGCCCTTCACTGAACCCTTTCCATTTCAAAGATGTCCTTTTTGTACACAGGATTCCAAAATTGCACTGCATATTCCAAATGAGGCCTTACCAATGCTTTGTAAAGAGGGAGAATTACATTTTCCTCCCTTGAATCCATACCTCGCTTTATACAAGACAATACCATGCTGGCTCTGGCTGTTGCCGCCTGGCACTGCTTGCTACCTTTAAGTTTGTTATCCACCAAAACTCCAAGATCCCTTTCCAACAGGGATTCACTTAACACAGAGCCATTTATAGTATAAGTAGCACAAGTATTTTTAAGTCCAAAATGCATCACCTTACATTTATCAACATTGAATTTCATCTACCACTTAGCAGCCCAATGTGACAATCTATCTAGATCCCCTTGCAACGATTGCACATCCTCTGAAGTTTTTAATGGTCGACAAAGTTTTGTGTCGTCAGCAAACACAGAAACCTTGCTGACAATACCCACTTCCAAATCATTAATAAATAGATTAAATAGAAGCGGCCCCAACACAGAACCCTGTGGCACCCCACTTAGCACTTTAGTCCATAATGATGAAGCCCCATTAACAACTACTCTCTGCATCCTATTCTTTAACCAATTTTCTATCCATGTACAAATGTGACTCCCCAGACCAACAGACCTTAGCTTATTCATTAGTCGCCTATGGGGGACTGTATCAAAACTTCACAAAACAATTGTGTTCAATTTTACTATGCATGGGAACAGTGGTACATAGACTCTAGATCAATGATTTGAAAATCCAAAACAGACATAGATATATCCAAAACATGTCACAAAGCATAAAACCTGAGACAAAAATTATAATCTTAATATACTGTATGTCTACAACTCAAATTGGAAACTATGCCGAAGACAAAAAACAAGAGAACAAAACTTACCGGTAACTCTCTGCCTGTATCCCCCCCCTCCCTTTCTACCCGTCTAACCCTTCCTTTCAGAATAACTGAAATGCTCCTTCTCTTTTCTCCCTAAAAGAAAAAGGAAATCTTTAACAAAGTGTTTTAAAAGAATTGTAATGTACAAACAGCGGTGCAGATATAAGGATATCTCGTGTTTAACATATGTATGTAACCACCAAACAGTATAGTTGTTTGTATTATACAAATGCACAAAATTATACTTTGAAACTCAATAAAAATTATGTTTATAAAAAAAAAAACCTAAACATACTATTAAACCCCTGAAAACAGAAACCAGTGAAAGTGTTAAAATATCCTATTTAGGAACAATGAACATTGAGTTCCTGGATATCTTAGGGAAAGTATACTCACACAGATTTTACTAGTCCACATTATACAGAATATATATTGATTTGATGCATTAAAAGGACACTTTACTGTTGTATAATATAGTAACCGACAGCACTCTAGTTCTTCACCCAATTTGCCTTCCCCTTTATTAACATATGCTTAGGAGTGTTGGGGGCGTCAACTGGGAGAGAAGTCAGGGACTAGTCAGTTTCTGCAAGAGTATAGTGTCCCTTTGAGTTCCTTAAAGGGGAAATGTGAACACCATGCAATTGCCTTCCATTAAAAAGAGTACTCTCCTGCCTTTAAAATAAATCCAGAATCATGCTTTTTACAGCAGAATTAAGGGTAGTGCTCCCTGCTAAAACTTTAAGTTGTGACTTTGCCAGCAACATCGCTCTGCCCCCTTGCTGCCAACTTCACCATGACCGACCTACTGCTGGAATAGGGGAAAGATGCTGCATCGTAAGCTTTCCAAGCTAAAGCAATAATTACTCTCCAGGGATAAAAATAGGTGCCATTAATAAAGTGAGAGCAAATACCTGGGTAGAGCAGAAAATACAACCAAAGAAAAAATCTTGATAACTGGATCTAAAATAAAAAATAAAACTTCTAGACTGTGGTAAATAACAGATGTAACTAATACTAATATATCTCTAAAGTAGCAAATTTATTGTAACATATATAATACGTGGTTAAATATGAAAAGGACACAGTAGAACAAACTATCTACTGTGTATGCTTGTGAGGGATCTGTTGTATTCAGTTAGTTCAAATGGACGTGTCGCTAGTCATCCAAATGGCTTTCTCAATTCAGAATGACTTGTACAATAATCTGTTGGCAATTATCATCATAAAGTCCCAACTATCTACTACGCAGTATGACTCTGGCTACATTGCATATGCAAGAAAAGCCCCAATGGCAGAATGGAAGAGGTGAGGAAAATTATCTCACCTCTTCCATAAATCTGAGTTTTTTTGTTTCTTATTTCCACACCAGGACAAGAATAAAAGTCATCTTATGGATAAAGACAGCCAGCTATGCCTTACCTCCCGTTCTTCAATCAATTCACCAGGAGCGACGGACGAAGAAAGAAGAAACTAACCTTACGTGCGATCCTTCTCCGCAGCTATGAAAATTACTGACCGCTTCTTGTTCAGAGTAACTGTAGCACGCATTATCGTGTATGTGCGATATAGTTACTATGAACCAGGAATCGGTCGGGACCTGTCACTACTGCTGCGGTGGATCACATGTAAGGTAAGTTTCTTCTTTCTTTGTCCATTGCTTCTGGTGAATTGATTGAAGAACGGGAGGAAAGGCATAGCTCTTTAACCTCCCTGTCTTCAAGCAATACATAAAAGGAATAGTTTACTTTTTGAGTGAACTATTCCTTTAACTCCCTATTTGTGGGGACAGTTTGTTTTTTTTGCATGAATTTGCATGAAAACGAACATGTTTAGAGGCGTACACAGAGCTCCTTACCTGCTATGTTCCCGAAATGTAGTTTCGAACGCAGAAGGTTGGATCGAAGAGAGCAAGTATTACATCAGCATTGATAACAAAGGCCAAATATATCTCTTTCTTACAAAATCTGTGGGCAGCCAGCCAATGAAAAGCAGAGGGGCAAAATTAAACAACTAATAAAGGCCAAACCTGCCTACGGATCTACAGTAAATAGAAACAAAAGTAATCTTCCAACTATGTATATGAGTAGATATAGCCGGGCACACCAGTGTTGACAAACCTAGTTTGGTTCTGAAACGTCACTAATAAACATGCTGTTTTGTCAAGACTAGTGTGCCCGGCTTTATCTATTTACATCATGTGTATGCTGCTGGCTGCAGTGCTGGAGCACCCAGCATATAACTTGTCTATCCTTATGGTTTAAGTGTGCAGGATCCTCCTTCCTTGTCTTGGTAGTCTTGCAACTGGTAAAACTGTCACCTACTTAATGTAATGAGAATAAAAGCAATGGACCTGCCTTGCACCTCACTCTATCTGTGATATAGTTAGAGATGGCCGAACTTTTGAAAGTTCGGTCCGTTTTCGAACTTTCGAACTATATGGTAGGTTCGAAGGCTCGAAAATGGACACATTAAAGTCAATAGTTCGAAAAGTTCTAATGAAATACAATTAAAATATCAATGGTAACTTAATGTAAATTGCTGTGGGACCTGGGAAATGGTCTGGGGAACACGTTCAAATATCCAGGACTTTCGAAAACTCAACTCTCCTGCGTGCTACTTTCGAGCTCTCACGTTCGAAGATTCGATAATTATCCCATGAACGACTCGCGGATTCGATGCTCTCTTATTGGTATATAGACATTTTGCTTGCGGATTCGATGCTCGCGCCTAGGTATAGTAGACATTTTACTCACAGATTCGATGCTCGCGTATTGGTATATAGACATTTTACTCGCGGATTCTATGCTCACGCCTAGGTATTATAGACATTTTACTGGCGGATTCGATGCTCGTGTCTAGGTATGATGGACAGTTTACTTGTGGATTCGATGCTGCGTCTAGGTATAATGGACATTTTACTCGCGGATTCGATGATCGCGTCTAGGTATTATGGACATTTTACTCGCGGATTCGATGATCGCATCTAGGTATAATGGACATTTTACTAGCGGATTTGATGATCGCGTCTAGGTATAATGGACATTTTACTCGCGGATTCGATGATCGCGTCTAGGTATAATGGACATTTTACTCGCGGATTCGATGATCGCGTCTAGGTATAATGGACATTGTACTTGCGGATTCGATGCTCGCGTCTAGGAATAATGGACATTTTACTTGCGGATTCGATGCTCGCGTATAGGTATAATAGACATTTTACTCACATATTCGATTTACTCGAACGGTAGAACATTCGATAATTATCGAAAGTCCAGAAAATATCGAAAATCCGGGTCTGAAATAGTTTGAGAAGTCCAAGTCCGTTCGAACTCAAATAGATCGGCTCAAACTCGGGTTCCAGTTTGAGTTCTAGTCCATCTCTAGATATAGTTAGATCAACTGAACTTGAATTTTAGGATATTATTTATAAAACTTTGTTATGGTAAAATAGCAATATCATTAATAACATAGTAATGATTTTTTTACATGGCAATCGAAAATGGTAATGCCTTGATTATCACAGCCGTAAAATAAGAATGTATTTTGTTTGTGCCTTTACTAATTGATATACTGTATGTACTGCTGCTTTCATGTAAATATGGCATTTTATGGGATTACTAAATGGCATATAAAGGGAAAGTTCCCACCTTAAACGAAAATTTATATGTAGCTGACAGGCGTATAGCTAATCTGTAATGCAGCAAAAATAATGCTTGGAGATCTCTCTAAGCTGCTAACTGGATGAACCATGAAGCAGAAAGTGATAGGTAACAGGACATCAGGTAGAATTTCAAGTTAGACTTCCATTTTTCAACTATTGAAGTTTTGGGGTTTGAGGTGATTTACATGTTTACAATTTTTATTTAAGAGGTGAACATCCTCTTTAAAATAAAACAGCAGTACATATTTCAAAGTGTAAAGGCATGAAAAATATTGTTATTTTACGACTGTCGATTTTTAATCACAGCATTACCGTTTATGATCACCACATAAAATAACGATTGCTTTGTTATGGCAGAAATATAACATTTTTATCCTAACAAAGGTTTATAAATAACATCCTTAGGGCCATATTCATTAACTTGCGGTATCATTAACCTTTACAGCCAGAGTTGTACGTTTATGTCCGCTTGGCTGCACAATATCAGTGGTATCAGAAACTTCCAAAACAGTTTATTGTAAAAGTACCACCGTGGCCTGAAATGTACGCCTGAATAAACGTAATTGTGTGAACCTTTGTTTGTACAAAACCATGCAGTAGCAAAATACTGCAATTGTATATTTATGTCAGGGATCATAAATTTACACTGAGAAGAGAAATACGGTAAGTAAGATCAAAAACATTTAAACCATAACAGTAAATGGAAGTAGCTTATATTAAAAAGTGTATGCAGCGATGCTATTGAAATAATGTGAATGCTTGGTTATGACCACTATGTTACTGAAGCTCTTAGTAATTTTGGATGAAGAAGTTTGCCCAGGAATACTATTAAACAAAAAGCGAACATATTGATCATACCCTGTAGTAAAGCCACAGGGTATGCATGGGACATTAACAGCTTTAAAAACCTTTATGTCAGTTTAGCATTGTATTTGCTCATTTAGGGGCAGATCCATTATGGCGTTATGGATCAATGTCACATCCTCTGCCATCAGCGGGTGTAAGTAATTTATTGTCATCCAATGGCAAACATTGTGTCTGGTTTGTTCCCTTGTTTCAGCCTCATACCAGATAAACCAGGTCAACTGAACATGTAAATTTGTCAGTCTAGCAAGGTCCTTCTCTTTTATTTTAATGGCATTTAATGGAGTGGAATCCAGGTCTCTAATCTTGGTGGTAAATTGCTCTATTTAAGTGTCTGTCTGTTTCCATGATGAGATCTCATGAGTTGCCATCCTTGTGATCAGCCCAGATTGTGTAAAGCCTTCCATAATGTTGTAGGCAAAATATTTGTGGTTGACTTTAGTCTACTCCACTCTTTATACCCTACCCATAATGTCTGTATAACAGTCACATAATAACATAGTATTGGAGGCTGTATAAAGACATATTTCCATCTAGTCCAACCTTTCTAAAATCCCTCCTTTCATTCCGTTTCTCCCTGCTGAATATCTGCCGAAGTCTATAGAATCTAACACTATTTCTTGAAGGAAGCTTTTCTCCCCTATTAACTGTAGCTAATGCCTGTACTTTGAATCTTTTCATTAACCATTTATACCACAATCAGATTGTCCTCACTAGGGTGCATATTTATAAATGAACGTTATCTTTTCGCGCTCTTGCTTTTCCCGACATTTTCGCAAAAATCATATTTTTTCCGCGCTGATGTGCGGCGGTAATTTTACTGCACTTATTTCGCCCGTTTACAAATATGGCCCTTGGTGAAGGTAGTCTTATCTAGCAACAGGGATTCAATAAGACACCAATGAGGCACAGTTGGTAAATTGCAGATATGAAGCTTGTAAGTATGTAATGCAGACTTGTTTTGAATGCCCTTGAAAATTTTGGGATTTCTGAAATTTTCCAAATTTTTATTTTTTAAACACGCAATGGCAAAACAGGAAGCGCATAAAGTTTAAGGTACTTGACTGTGTTTTTTTTAAAGATTATAGGCATTGATAAGTGTTCCCTTGAATACTTCCTGGGTCCCTAAGCCATTTAAGGTAAGTTACTGTTGCTATTTAAACCTTTATTATAGGTGAAAATCGTATGATTATTTTCCCCCATTAATTTTAATGTTTCCACTGGCGGATTTTGCTATTTTTTCAAAAACCTGCAAATCCTCAAATGGAATGGATTTTCAGAAGTTCAGTCATCTCTAGTCATAAGGTGACTTGTAATGTAGGAGATATCAGACCATTTTGTAGAAAGAAAAATATGGGGATATAAACATGAATATACCAGATTTACACTTTTTTTTGTAATTAATGTTGTACTAACCATTTCAATATCAGTAAGCATGACTTTAACTTATTAGGCTTGTGATGGTTCTCATTCTTCCAGGTCTGTGGAAGAATCTAGTAAATGAAATCTGGTAGGATATCCAGGTAGGATAACTCTGAGGTAAACACTTAAAGGAGAAGTCCAGTGCAAATACATATGCTTTTAAGAAAAAAAGAGCAGTAGTTTTTCATCCCAACAACCTTACCCTGCCCATACAGCATTGTTTCTGTGTATAAATAAATGCTTCTGGAATACTGACTTCTTGTTTGTAGGGCCCCTAATTGGGACAGTTATGGTCTTGCCCTGGGTTGATTTAGTTGCTCAGTAGAGATCTGAGCATGTTTGACACATCCAACAGCAAATCAGTAGAAATGACTCTTAGGAATATTCCAAGGAAGTGGTGTATTCAGGGAAGAAGAACTGTTAGAACCTGAAATGGCAGCTCACTAAAGTTAACAGTAGGGAATAGCAAAGGGTATAAATTCAACCGATTTTTTCAAAAGGGAAGAGAATATGCATAATACAAAATTAAGAATTTAAAAAAATAATGATATTTTCCACTGAACTTTCAGGGAAGTTCAGTGCAAATACATATGCTTTTCAGAAAAAAGAGCAGTATTTTTTTATCCCAATGACCTTAATCTGCCAATTCAGCATTTTGTCTGTGTATAAATAAATGCAACTGAAATACTGACTTCCTGTTTGTAGGACCCCTAGTAGAGACCGTTATGGTCTTGCCCTTGACCCAGCGCCTGAGTTGATTCAATTGCTCAGTAGAGATCTTGAGCATCTTAGACCCATCCAACAGTCAATCAGTAGAAATTACTGTTAGGAACATTCCAAGGAAGTGGTGCATCCTGGGAAGAAGAAGGACCATTAGAATCTGAAATGTCAGCTCACTATTGTCAACAGCAGGGAACAGCAAATGGTATGAAATCAACTGATTTTTCAAAATGGGAGGGAATATGTAGAATAACTAAGAAGGCATTACACAAACTAACAATTTAACAAATATTGGTAATTTCCACTGAACTCTCCCTTTAAGATTGTGTTTCTACATTGGAGTTTTCATGTAATATGATAATGGAAAGAGACACACATCAGATTCAATGTGCTTTAATAATTATGCTGATACCAAACAAGGTTATGCCCAAACCAATGGAGGGTCGCACTCCAAGAAATTATAACAATTTTATTGTGATCCACACATCACACGTCACAACGTTTCGGGGGAATACGTTGTGACGTGTGTGACGTTGTGACGTGTGGATCACAATAAAATTGTTATAATTTCTTGGAGTGCGACCCTCCATTGCCTTCTTCCTGTAAAGCTACTGGTTCCTAAGGAAAGAACCCACAAGGCGTCTGCACCCACAGTTGGACAGAGTGCACCTCCACCATTGTTTATCTATTTATGCCCAAACCAAGGCTATGCCCCCTTCCCTCAGGTGTAACAAAACTACATATGTGCAAAAAGTGCCATTGTGTCCTTTATGAAATCATTTTAAATAAACCAAATTTTAAATGAACTGGGTTTTTGTTTCATCCATGTGTTCTAATTAATAAATCTAACATAATGAAACAGATTTTAAAAGAAAAGTGTAAATCCCTATAATATAAAAATCAATGATGAGAAATGTCTCCCTCCATTTGAATCCATATCAGGGTAGTCCACTAGATGGCCCCAATCCTCTGGTAAAGGAAAGGTGCTATTATTTTATTTAATTAGTAACAAATGCATAACTTTGTAGCTATATTTAAGTATCTTTCCTAACTACTTTTGATGTGCATGTATCTTTAACCAAGATCCTCCATTTTATCCATTCATCTCATTCAAATTTTAAGTCAGTTAATAATTCTACTAATGTCATACTAGTAATGTCATACAAAAAAAAATCATAAAACTTTGGCTCTCATTTACCTATGTGCGATTCGCAAATATAAAGGGTTAAACTCACAGTATCCTAACGGTAAGCGATATTGAATAGGTTAGCGGAGTTTTACTTCTTTGGCGCAGCAGCTACGTGAGTTAACTGTTGCAATGCATTTTATAACGGATTTGCACTACTTTAATGCTACTATTTAATGCCTGCTAATGGAGTGGAGTTGGGGGTTACATCCCAAAAGCGCATGTTCGGCATTAAATACCCTAAGCCCCATTTGCGTCTCCGGGTAAATGAGGGCCTTTATGGCTGAGTTAATGGTTTTCCACTTCGTTATATTAGCTTTCAAAGATTTGATTCCTCACTTTTGACCACATTTACCATTTACCCCTTACCTAAAATAACTTAGGCATATTTATAAAGTTATTAACTTTTCGCTGCTGTTATCGGCAAAGTTGGAATTTATAAAGCGGCAGTAGCCGGTGGTGAAAGGTCATTACCGTAACCACTTTGAGATCAAGAAGGAGGTAGTGGCATCATTAATGTTGGTGTCATCAACGTCATTGGTGGTGACAGCGTCAGCGGTGAGACCAAGGGTGATCCCAGTTTCATCGAAAAGCTCTTATTAGAGCCACAAGGGCTCTGTTAAGAGCCAGGGGTCCTGGTTTCTAGCTACAGAACCCCACAATGGTCCTTATGAGTAGCATTTAAACTTCGATAGGAGTGGCATTTGAACTCCCTAATAGATATCTACATATAGACAATAAGTAAGTGCACAGTGGTAGTAAATGTTTCCGTGGTTGTGTTGTCCCAATCTTTGGGACGGTGCTTGGGGTATATATTACTTGAATTCAACAAAATAAATAAATTAGCGATGGGGATAGACCCCCTCCGCTATAGTACCCCACTATAGCACTCATACACTTGTACCATCAGTAAATACACTCGATCCTGTGTTGATGCAAAATGGTAATTTAATATATTTCAAAACACACATCTATAAATATTTCCCCACTCCACATAATCTTATACAAAAAGTATCACATACTAGCTAAAATAAGTAAAATGTAGCCACAACCTAAAAAGTCAATTACTTGGAAACTCTAGGAGATACTTAGTTATTAACCGAAGCAATCTGCAATAGATAATGCACAGCTGTGCCTCAGATAAACAGATCCACCTTTCTATGGATTCCGTCCGATTTACGGTTCAGTCAATCCCTTCTGGCTAGGAAACTCACGTATCTTATGCATTACGCAAGTTCCAAGGTAACAGGTAAGTATTACCAGGCGTCCCCGGACCAATAGCAACAGGATCGGACTCCAAAGAGATTGACTCTGTGAGAAATATCACACTTTATATAGATGCCACTGTTCATACAAGTAGCAAATAGCAATATTCCGGGACTTTGAAAATGGCAGACACACGCTGCAAATGAATTGGAAGTCTCTCACCCTTCCTGAAGTATGCCTTCACCCGGTCTCCCGCTGGCTATCCTCAGTATGTGTAGTCACATCACAGTCATTAGGCGTTCTCTTGGTCCGTCCTCTGATCATCGATGTACGTTTCACCTGTACTGTGTGTCCTTCGTTTTTATGCTATCTCGTCTCTTAAAGCTGTAGTGTATCTTTGTTCCTTAAAGGGACGACTTACTTCCCTTGCTCTGAGATAGCATTATAAACACAATTTTAGCCTATATTGTCCATTCTGTTGTGGCTACTACTTACATCCCTACTACATTTTAATTTTATATATATATATATACATATGCACAAATGCGGGTACTAATTGTGTGTATCAGCATATAAAATCCCTTAATCTCATCTACTCAAACATGGCTTTTACTTAATAGGTGCTGCACCTCTTTGTCAATAATATACATTATCTATAGGAAACTTGCGTAGTTTATTACCTCATTCAAACCTCCCGGGCAAGCGTCCCCACATTATATATCCACTTGCTTTCTGTTTGCTGGAGTTTTTTCTTTACATTACCTCCTCTTCTCCCCAAATTAACTTGTTGGATGCCCATAAATTTAAACATAATGGTATTCGTACCATGACATTCACATACATGTTTTGCCATAGCACTTTTTTCAAGCTCTTTATTTTTGGTGGCCCTCATATGTTCCTGTATCCTACAGGTAAGCATTCTTTTAGTTTCCCCAACATATTTTTGTCCACATTCACATATGAGCAAATACACTACCTGTCTACTCTGACAAGTTACCAGGGAATTTACATAGAACCTCTTCCCTTGAGTCCCTATTAATATTTTCTCTTCCAACATATATTTACAAGACACACATTTTCCACATTTTCGGTTACCTTTTACCGGGTCCACCCCTAACCATGTTCCCACATTTGGGGACTTCGGGCAAAAATAATTCTGGGATATCAGATTTTTCAAATTTTTACCCCTCCGTGCCGTCAATTGGGGATATGTTCCAACACTCTCTAATATCTTTGTCCTACTGAGGGAGGACAAATAGAAAGTGTAGGGTACTCACTACACATGTTGAGTGGCCCAGGCTCAATCTACCTCAGGGCCTTCTCATGAGCCACAGCAGCAAAGGATTCCAAGGTAACTAAACAGGACGATGCACAACAGGAACAAATTCCCACACTTCAGAGAGTAACTGTTCCCTGGGTAATCCTGATGTCATGGCCAATTCCTCTGAGGAATATCAATTATCGTTTTTGGGGTGGAAATGCCCTATAAATTAAAAGAGCAATTTTGTTAATTCGGCACTTTCTAACATTTTTCCAGCGAACGGTTCTTACTCATAGACATTACAAAACATAAATCCTGCCACCAATAAATACCTCATTTAAAAAAATGGAAGCACCCATTCCTACCCCCTTAAAGAGAGTCACAATTCCAATTGTTAAAAAGGCAACACAACTATACATTCACTATAATACAATACCGAAAGGACAAATGGCTAACTATAGTAGAATAATTAATAGAATAACTAAAATTCATTAATTTATATGTAGTAAATAAATACATAATTTAAGAGTGTATGAAATAGCATGTAAACCATTATATCAAGAGCATACACAGAATCAACCAAATACTCAATTTCATGCATAAAAAGCAAGTCTATTCCTACCCCTAATATCACCACTAGATTTGTTCTATCCCCTGTACCTTAAGCATGGTCCTATTACTCCCACAGCAGTGTCTAAAATGTCTAGCAGCAGGACTGTGATGTCCCTCAAATTCTCCCTGATCCTAGACTTCATGGTTCTTGAAGTGCACACCACATACTTACCCCTACGTAAGCTTAAAGGAGTGGCCTTTATATAATATCCCCTGCTAATTGGCTGTAGTTCCCTTACACATGCCTCTTTTCCAGAGAATAATTTATTTTCATAACAAAAGTTCTCCATTACTTTTATCACTTTAGCTGCCTGTCTTTGTACTCTTTCTATATTGCTGATATCATTTCTGTGACCTTGGGCCCAAACCTGCCCTGCATTCTCAAGATGTCTCTGTATAGAGCCTTAGATACTGTACACAAATCCTTCTAAACTTATGCTGGCCATACACTAGGCAGACAGATATTAGACATAAACGTCAAATTGCCACGCTGTTCTTTTCCGATCGTATAAGCACTGGAATGTCGATCACAATTTTATTGGGAAAGGCATATTTTTGTCGGTTGCGTAATGATCATTCTAAATCTATAACATTTTTTGCATTGGCGATTAATGGTGTACGATTATACATATGATCGAAAAATGTCGCGTAATATCACTCAATTGGCATTGAGACTGAGTCTAGAAGACCCACCTACAGTACAAAAATCACTCCTTAAACAATAATAGACCCACAACACTCAGAGATGAATACTCAGGTTCCCTAGCCCAGCTTGACTCAATCTAGTGTGACACAAGTGGAATGTTTTCGCTCAGGTTACATCTTCTTAGCACTTAGCAGTCACCATATGTTGATTTTGAAAAAAAAAATACAAATCAGTCCAGCTGCAATAATTTCAATTTATTAGGTTTGTTCTCCAATCTCTAGTTGGGTAACCCTAGGTTGGGGTGTGTATAATCAGGTTTGTAGGATTGTTTGTGCTGGGATTGTGGGCTGTGTAAAAGTTTCTATGGAAATGTTTCTTTCTTTCTGTTAGTAAAAGTGGTGTGGGTTTTACGTTTTAAGCACTGGGTTTCTAGCATTTAGTATTGCACCTGTGTTTTAACTGAAATTAAGTAAGGTGTGTTAAAAAAAAACCAACACTTTTTTTTCCTCCTTGCACTGGGGGGGTTGGGACGATTAGAAAAATATTCTTCAAATTGGTTGCTCTTTGGTTTGTACCTGAATTTAAATTGTTGTCCCTGTGAGTGGAACAAACTTGAGTGGAACTTGGTATAAAGTCCTTTGGTATAAAGGACTGTGGTAATAAGGGCATTTAAAAGAAAGGTATTTAAACAAGAAACTTAGTCGAACAAGGTTGGTGTGTGTTGGTGATGTAAATTTAGAAGGAACATGTATAGGAACTTGTAACAGTTTTTCTAGGGGACCCATGTTTGTGTCATGTGTGAATGGCTTGTCCATTTGGAATTTGAGGTGGAGTATGTATATGCATGTATATGTTTATTTATATAGCGCCACTTGGGGGCACAGCGCTGTACAATCAAACAAGGGGGATAAATACATAGATAGTTCAGTACATAAATATATAACTTATATAAATAGAAGTGCCAGGGCTTTGCCACAAGAGGTAATGAGGTGCCTGTCCCATAGAGCTTACAATCTAGTTTGGTGGATAACACACAGATAAAATGGAATGGGTATAAGTGCTGGAGTGAGATGTATGCAGTGCAAATAAAACAATCATATATTGTGCTGGTTACCAGATAGGTAGGATGTAAGGCTAGATTTAAACCTGCTAATTGAGGTTTCTTGACGTAGAGAGAGGGGAATAGAATTCCAGAGGATGGGAGATACACGAGAGAAAGGTTTAAGGCGAGAGGAAGCAGTCCAAGAGGGCACTTTTAGCATTGCAGAGCTTGGCAGATTTGGGGGGATAGCAGCCAGTAAAGAGAGGGGTAGAAATGGGGCAGGAAAATTACTAGGGAAAGTAGGGGATGGAAGAATATGGTCACTTCTTCCCAGCTAGTCCATCCCAACAGATTTGCCATCTTAGATGATAAAGTGGAGGAAGACAGCTCAGAATTAGCATGTGTGAAGCAGGCTCTTGAGCACCCAGAGGACCACCATCTCTAATACAAAGGGGGAGAACCAAGTGTAGGATGGTTAGGTAGGAGTTAGTGGTAGGGGACTCCATTATTAGGAAGGCGGTCCGGGACTGACTGCGGGGTCCATAGAGGGACTGAAATCCATTATTTCGGCCTGATCGACAGATACACTGAAGCGACAGTCGGACAGTCTGAAACATTGGATGATGTGTACCCAGCCTTAAATCTAGCAAGGAATGCCAGACAGCAACAGACTGCAAGATATTGTCTTGTATAAAAAGGATAAAATAAAATAATATATTAATAATAATAAATAATATATTAAATAAATAAAATAATATGTTTCCTCTTTACAAAGCAATGGTAAGCTTTTGGAATACGCAGTGAAGTTTTGGAATCCTGTGTACAAAAAGGACATCTTGGAAATGGAAAGGGTTCAGAGAAGGGCAACTAAATTAATAAGGGAACTGGGGGAGCTTGAATATAAAGACAGATTGGATAAGATACAATAACACAAACTATAGAAAAGAGACTTGCATGGGCATATTATCACTGTATATAAATATATTAATGGGCCATACAATTAATTATTTGTATGGCCTCTTTGCCACAATGCAATCAACACCTTGCATTGAGGAGGTTCCTAAAACCTTGCTGTTATATGCTGATTCAATTGGGAAGTCATTTTGAATTGAGAAAGTGAGTCAGATGCCTAGTGAAATGTCTTCAAAAACCTGGAATTCAACTAAAGTCCAGTTGATCTAACTGAATACAACAGATATACAGTACCATGACCTGGATGAATGAGAACTTTTACAAGCATTAAAATATTTGGTGCATTGTTCACCATTAGAACATGAGGACATGTTTTTGCCCAAATTCACAACTTTGCCACTTTGTAGCCCAAATCAGCTTATAAAGTGGAGACATTTTCCCAACACTATTTAATTTATTGATAGGTTAAAGAGTCACTAGACTATTTGGCACCTGAAAAAAAATTCCAACCCCCCACCTCGCTGCGCTGCCTGTAGGGTTGTGTTTTTTTTAATTGAAAGTGGATGGCGATTTGTCCAGAAGTTGGGTGTGGCTTGTCCAGAAGTGGGAGGGGCTTTATACACATTACTGGTAAACATTGATTTTTGATCTGCAGGGCTGACAAACATTGATTTTTGATCTGCAGGGCTGACAAACATTGATTTTTGATCTGCTGGGCTGAAAAACATTGATTTTGGATCTGCTGGCCTGACACTGTGACATATAACAGAGACTCCAGTAGTTTCTCTATACACTAGAGATGGCCGAACTCACTGAAATCCATTCTGTTTAAAGTATAAATTGCAATTCCGCCTAAAATTAAGGTGTAAATAGCAATAGTAACAAGTTCCGTCGGACCTGTGAAATCTGCTTTGGATTCAAGTTCGAGTTTTGGTTTATCTCTACTAAACACTTTTAAAATATTTCAGAAACTTAGGTTAAGTATTCTAAGACTATTTTGGGGAGATTTACCCACAGCCGATATCACTCTGGGTAAATCTCCCGAACACGATTCAATATCGCGTTTGCGCAAGTGAGGATCCGCGTGACTTTAACGCCGGCTATTATCTAGCATTAAAATCATGCGCTAAAAGTAACAACCACTGGTTAAACCAATGGTTCCATTGTGTATGTGATCATATTCAAAGATGTTTGTTTGAAATTACCCAGTTTTCATTTGTCTTTTATCTTTTTCTTTGGGTTCTAATTTTGAAACAGACTTAGGAACAGTGGATAAAGCCATGTACATGATTCCCCAGGGAACTTTTTATATGTCAGTACCGGTTTCCCAGCTGCTACACATTCCCAAAGTTTTGCTGTGCCAAAATATTAAATTCAACGCAATATCAATAGTAACAATAAATAGCTGCACAAAGATCACTCTGAGAAATACTTCAGTCTACCATAGGCCATGCTATTATAAATAATTTTATGCCAGCTACATTTAACAAATCAATTTAAATAAGCACTATACAGATAGATTTTATCTTTCTCAGAGTACTAATTGTTGCTCAGTAAACACATGAAACACCTGCAAAGGTTCCAGATAGTTCTGTATGGTATCAGCACAATTCAGTGTGGGGTGGACAGCCTGGCTATAAAAGAAAGGCACAAGTGTGGGAATTCAGTGTGCGCACCATATGCTTGAGAACATGCCCCTGATTCTACACTGGACAGCATTCCTGATACTTGTATCCTACCCAGGGGTGTTTAATGAAGCAAGTAAGTAAGACATATATGTGTAGGGTTAGATACTAGCATGGTTATTTAGAGAAAAACACTACAATATATTATGTATCAAATATTTGAAGTAGGTTTATTAGTTAGCATTCAAAAAAATGCTAACTAATAAACTAATAAAAAGAATGTCTGCATGCTCCTAGGGTTTTTGATAAAACTTTTGAGCCGCCATCGCAAAGGGGGCGTGGCGTGTGTGGCTTGTGGAGGTGGGTGTGGTGGACTGACTAACGCTGGCTGGTAAACTGGAGGGCTGACTTTACACTGACTGGTGGACTTTATAGCTGGTACATATTGGTACATATACGATGCCCTCATGCCCAGCTCACAAAGACTGGTACATATATGATGCCCTCATGCTGAGCTTCCACATATTGGTACATATAAGATGCCCTAATGCTCAGCCCCCACACATTGGTACATATAAGATTCCCTGATGCTCAGCCCCCACACATTGGTACATATAATATGCCCTCATGCACAGCCTCCACACATTGGTACATATAAGATGCCCTCATGCACAACCTCCACACATATAAAAGAGAGGGAGAGGGGGGAGAGAGAGAGGGGGGAAGAGAGGAGAGAGAGAGAGAGAGAGAGAAGAGAGGAGAGAGAGAGAGAAGAGAGGAGAAAGAGAAGAGAGAGGGGGGAGAGAGGAGAGAGAGAGGGGGAAGAGCGAGAGAGAAAGGGGAAGGAGAGAGAGAGAGGGTGGGAGGGAGGAGAGACAGAGAGAGGGGGAAGAGAGAAGAGAGAGGGGGGGAGAGAAGAAGAGAGAGAGAGGAGAGAGAGGGGGGAGAGAGGAAAGAGACAGAGGAGAGAGAGAGAGGGGGAAAGAGAGTAGAGAGAAGGGGGGAAGAGAGGAGAGAGAGAGGAGGAAGAGAGGAGTGAGGGGGGAAGAGAGGAGAGAAAGAGAGAGGGGGGGAAGAGAGGAGAGAAAGAGGGGGAAGAGAGGAGAGAGAGGGGGGAAAGAGAGGAGAGAGAAGAGAGAGGGGGGAAGAGAGTAGAGAGAGGGGGGGGGGAAGAGAGGAGAGAGAGAGAGACTAGCGCCCGTTATTTAACAAGCTTAATTATCTAGTTTATTAATAGAATCCAAAGATATAGGAATATGTTATACGATTGGTGCTTTTTATGCCTGATGAAGTTTTTATAAATGAAGCGCATTGCATGCTTTTACTGGGTTGATTCCCTTTTATTGTGTTATTTCTTACCCATTATTGGTTATTACATGGGGGGGGGGGGTGTTTCCTGCTCTGCACTAACTGAAGCCTTTCTAGTGGACCACAGGGGTGCGCCATGAGAATTGTTTTTAGCTTGCTTCATGGTAGGCGCAACCCTGGTGTCAACCTAGTCTAATGCAAAGAAAAGCAATAAAGGTAAAAGACTAAAGGGAATGTCCACCCCTTATAAAAAAAATGTAATATGTTAGGCAGGACCCCCCAAAACCTATTTACTGTTTTGTTAAAATGTTAAAATAATTCTGCTCCCAGCAAGAGAAATCATACTTACAAGATTGCCATCCACCGCTGCTTCCTGTCTCTCCGCTCCCCCTCCACTGCAGCTGCTCTGTTCTTTTTGTTTTCCTGAGCAGCCACAGTGGAGGCTCATCCGGGAATGGCAGTCGGTGATTGTCTGTGATGTCGCTGTCATGGCCGAGACTGATTGAAAACTAGGTTATGAGGGGTTCTTCCTAACATACAATGATTTATTTTATAAGGGGTGGACATACCCTTTAAGACCTTCCAGATCAGGGTTACCTTGGCATGGTTGGAAGCCTTTCATCTAATAATGTCACATAGTTAAAGGGCATGTCTACCTTTAAGCCATTTTTCGTAATATTAAACACAATTATTTCTATTTATTATGCAGCAAAAAGTGGATTTACTTGGATTAACTTAGAAATCATTAATTAACATAACCATACCTTGATCTAGTATTTGGATAAGTCCAAGTTTGTTTTTCTATTTTACATGATTTATTGCCTTATCACCAGATTTTTAACTCTTTTTAAAGCTGCTTTTTACAATGGCAAAAATTGAAATGTGCGGCTTTATAAATACTGCAAAAAAATGGTAGAAGCATGTGGAATTATGCAGCAATGTCAGTAAAAAATAATGCTCCTTTATACATGTGAAAGCTAAAATGTGAGAGTACATGCTCCAAACTCATCTATTATGATAAGTTATTTAATCTTTTATTTTATTTGCCGGCATAGTTAATCTTTAATGAATCTTTTATTCTTTTTTTCTTGTCATGCTATATATTGGGTTTAGTATAATTTAAGTAAGTTTAGTATAAGTTAAGTTTACATAAGTTGATAGTATATCACCTTATGTACAGTATATTTGGGGGTTTTAGTAGATAACAGACTTAGCAGTCGCAAACAATGCCAGACAGCAACAGCTAGAGCTAGCAAGATATTGTCCAGTATAAAGAGGGGAATAGATTCAAGGTAGAAAATATTATTCTCTCTCTTTAATGGTAAGGCCTCATTTGGAATATGCAGTGCTATTTTGGAATCCCATATACAAAAGTGAAATCTTGGAAATGGAAGGAGTTCAGAGAAGGGCAACTAAATTAACAACAGGAATGCAGGGGAGGGACTGTGCAAGCAGATTAAAAAAGTTAGGACTGTTTACATTGGAGAAGCGGCAATTGCTTGAGGATATTATCACTTTATAGAAATACACCTGTATCAATGGGCCATAAAATAAAATTTTGGTGCATTGTTCAACAATAGATCATTTCAGAGGACTTGCAGAAATCCTTTAAGATAAGAGGAAAATAAGTTCCATCTTCAGGTAAGGAAAGGTTTATTTCGGTATGGTTAATGAGTAGGCTATAAATTTGCAGAGCACTTCATTTCATCTGTCAATCTCGCTCATAATAATAGCAAAAGTCATTCAGGGCAATGTAGAAATGGGCAATGAGCACCCTATTTAATGCAAAACCCATGCTAACCCTTTAGCCCCAATAAAATAAGCATGGATTCTTCATAAAACGTGAAGCGGACGCATGAAAACAAGGCCAGATAGGCCATGACCTTGGGGCTCGAGGTCTATAGGGGCGTTTCTGGGGTCTGAAAATCCAAAAGACAATTTGGGGCACTGCAAAATTTTTAGGCCATGCCCCTTTCTTCGATCCCCAATTATGTCACGCCCATTAGGTACTTAACAGAGATGGACAGACAGATGGATAAATATTTAAAGAGAACAGACAGATAATGAAAAATATGCAGAGAGAGAGACAGATAGACAGTTATACAGATACACAGACAGAGATATATATAGGAGAGACTGTGAGAGTCAAACAGATAAATCAATAGACACAGAGAGAGAGAAACAGAATATTATTCTCTCTCTTTACAAGGCACTGGTAAGGCCTCATTTGGAATATGTGGTGCAGTTTTGGAATCCCATGTACAAAAGGGACATCTTGGAAATAGAAGCAGTTCAGAGAAGGGCAACTAAACTATTAAGGGGAATGGAGGGGCTTGAATATGAAGGCAGATAAGACAAGTTAGGGTGTTTACATTGGAGAAGCAATGTTTGTGTGGGGATATGATAACCTTATACAAATTGTGGGGGTTCCTGCTCTCCAGTTGGTACTGGTAGGTTTGAAGTAGAGTCAAGGACCCAGACCAATATTTCAAAATAGGGGTTTGCCCGGTTTTATTTTACCAAACAACAAAATCACAGTACACACTTTCTTGTGCAAAAACAAGGGAAACATAAACAGAGAGTTCTTCTTTCAGCAACAATCCACTGAGTTAAACAAAAAGCTTTCCAACCTAGGAAGTAAACAATAATACCTTCAATAAGGGTTTTTCCAATTCAGAGTTTTCAGTGCAGCTCTCCCAGACAGCACCAACAACTCCTCCTCCAGCACTAGGGCAGCTGGGCTAAAAAATGAGAACTGGCTGCAAAATTAGAAATGGATCTAGAAATGGAGGCTTCTTCCCACCCAAATCTCTGCAAAGCCTCCAGACTTCAGGACCCAGAACACACATTGAATAATCCAGGAAACATACACTGTTTCCTTCACTAATGACAAACCCTGGAGCCTCTCACCATGTATAGGAGAGAAACCTAGGCGAGATATATACTCCATCCACTACTTTGCCAGCCAGTGTCTCACAAAATATATTAATCGCCCATACAATAAACTCTCTAGTGCATTGTTCACTAATCGGTCAAATCAGAGGACATGGGGACATCCTTTAAGGTTTGAAGAAAAGAAGTTTCATCTTCAGGTTAGGAAAGGTTTCTTTACAGTGGAACTGTCTTCCAGGAGATGTGTTAATGGCAAGTTCATTGAATAACTGGATAACTTTCTAAAACTAAAAAATATTGAGAATTACTTGTATTAATACATATACTGTAGATCTGGTTGATCCAGGGATACTTTCCGATTGCCGTTTGGAGTCAGGAAGGAATCCCCCCACCCTTTTTTTTTTAGCCGTTTTTTTATTTGCCTTCCTCTGGATCAGTTGTTAGGAAGGGTTAAAAAAAAAGGAGGGTGAATAAGTTGGACTTGATGGACGTGTGTCTTTATTCAACCTCCATTACTATGTCACTATGTTACTATGTAGACTGACACAGACAAATCGTGATTAACAGATAGACAAATATAAAGATAATATAAAGATAGAAGAAATAGACAGGCCAAGAGAGAGAAAAAAAGAGACAGAGAATAAAAAATTAACAATACCGGTACACCAAACTGCTATTTTTGTACAGTATACTGGGATCATTGATACCAGTACAGCATACTATGATTATTGATACAGGTACAGCATACAGGGATTATTGATGCAGGTAAGGAATACTGGGATTATTGATACAGGTACATCATACTGGGATTATTGATACAGGTACAGTATACTGCGATTATTGCTACAGGTACATCATACTGAGATTATTGATACAGGTACAGCAAACGGTTATTGATTCAGATACAGCATACTGGGATTGGTTATACTGGTAGAGCAAACTGGGATTATTGATACAGCACACTGGGATACAGGTGTCACAAACCCCCCGTCCCGAGACGCCCAACCACCTATCCGTTACCAGAAAACACACTCCAAGCAACCGACAGGCGGACGGAACAGATCAGACCCGGTGGGTTTGGTGAACAAACGATATACTACACAATTAATATGACTAAATATCAATATACTTGCCGCCACCACATCCCGATTAAACAGCGGAATGACCTGTTACCTATATCTATGGGGATATCCACACCCCTACCTCTAACAACCTGTAAGAAAATTGGTTATTCACCCCTAATATTCTATACACAGTTATACAGTATATCTATATACCTAAACAATCCTTCTCTATAGTAGCGTACTTCGAAGACACAGGTTGGTTTTGGGATATACTCAGAATAGGACAATACCCTATAAATGATTTTATATCATTTATTAAAAGTTGTTAAAAATAGTGCATAAAAAATATAAAGAAAAATAAAATAAATCACTGAACATAAAGCGGTAACACAAGTGAGGGTAGAAATGGGTAAAAGAAGGAATACTTAAGGATAAATGGCATCTGAAATGTCCGTGAGCAGAGTCCAGAACTTGATAATCCAGTTATTGAAAAATAATAGTCCAAATAATAGTTCTTGTGGTAAGCCAATACGGTCCGTCCTGTTGGCTAGATGTTATTGTAGATGTTATGACAGACTCCTTGGGCTGAGACCCAATTCCACTCTTATCCTTTTTTAGAAAATGGGAGTGGTCTGGTCTCTAGAGGGGCGGACTTGGTTCTGCCCCTGAAGGTTGGTTCCTATTTTTGGAGGGAATTTTAAATATCCAATTCCCCTCCAGTCCATAATCCGTGAACCATACATGTCACATTCAAAATAATATCATGATGGTCCATAACTAATTTTACCCAACAGAATAAGACCAAATATGACACCTCTGGTGGATTGTAGGCCTACGAAGGATAATATCCCAAGTTTGGCTCGGGCTATGATATTATATCAGGTATCTATAAATGTAGAATTAATTACTGGATAAACTGGGGGTATTTATGAAAACCTGAAATAATTCTACATCCTGGATTATTAAGGAATATGAATTACCTTTGATCTGCCAGTTGGATACTGCTCAAATCTCAGCTAGCAGATTCCCTGCTGTTCTGGTTGCCTGTGGGTCTGGGACATTGTTTGTATATTACAGGGCCTTCACACCTTGTCCCTTTGAAGTCAGACCTCCTGCTAGGTCAGCTAATTTAACACCAAATGGGATGGCTATGGGAAAGAAAGCTCAGAGCTTACAATTGAACATGAATTAACTCTGCGATTACCAGAACAGGGGACAATATGGGAGCTACCATACTGCTTCATCATGCCAATATGGTGAAATAAAAGAAAATTGGGGGTGCAATTTCAGATATTGTCTATGGCGTTTTACATTGCACACCTGGTCATCACAACAGGTACAGCAAACGGTTATTGATTCAGATACAGCATACTGGGATTGGTTATACTGGTAGAGCAAACTGGGATTATTGATACAGCAAACTGGGATACAGGTACAGCATGCTGGGGGTTTTGATTTTGGGAGGGAAATGTTACTGGCAAATACCAGCAGAGTAATAATGAATTATGTATTTTATATTGGAGATTCCCCCTCACACCACCTGTCTGTACTGAGAAATAAACAAACTAGGTGATGTCCAGTGTCACTCCCACTGAGCAGCCCAACAAATCCAATGGTGATGCTTGTGAAGGTTCTCATTCATCCAGTTTATGGTATATCTGTTGTATTCAGTTAGATCAACTGGACTTAAAGTTTAGTTCTTAAAAGTTCGGGTCCGGTCTTTTAAACAGCTGATGTTTCATTTATACTCTTGTTTAGCTGTTTCAAACAGGAGGTTGTGGGCTTTTTGCGGGCCCTCCTGCCGCCCGAACCCCCCGTCGTTGCGGGGTCGGTAGTTACAACACTGAGTAGATGTCAAGAGAGGGTAGCACAAGCCTGCTTGCCTAGGGTAGAAGAAAGTATAAATCCAGCCCACAATCAAGGCAGTTGGTTGTTGGAATGGTGGGTGATTACATTGTTACATAGTTTACCCACACTAAAAAGAGTATGTGACAATCAAAACTTACAATTTATTTAAAGGGTAACTGGTCTCAAATTCTTCCAAACTAGTAATAACTATATAAAATGCCTTCCATAGTACCTTCAAAATAAAACCTAAATTACATCTCTAGATAAAAATTGTGAGAAGTTATTGCTGGAAAGGTTCAGCAATGTAACTTCCTGGTTGAACTATGCTTGTGAAGGTTCTCATTCATCCAGGTCATGGTATATCTGTTGTATTCAATTAGATCAACTGGACTTGAAATGTAGTCCTTGAAGACGTTTCGCTAGTCATCCGACTGGCTTTCTTGAAGATTGTAATGTTAACATACTGGCGAAGGAACGTGACTGGTTCAAGAGAGGTGTTAAGGAGGCCATTTATGTGAAAATAAAGAAACCAAGCCTAAATAGAGGTGGGGGGGTTCGACACCAACTGTCTGCCATGTACAATGCTGTTTTAACACCTTACTCTGGGCGTTCCTATAACACCTCTTAGCCACTATCTAATCACACCCTTAACACCTGGCTGTGATATGCTAATTGGGATTTTCCAGGGTACATAATTGCCACAGATTCTTGTACAAGTCATTCTGAATTGAGAAAGCCAGTCGGATGACTAGCGAAACGTCTTCAAGAACTACATTTCAAGTCCAGTTGATCTAATTGAATACAACAGATATTCCTGGTTGAACTCTTCCTGTTTTTAGCCATGTGACCATCTTGAAGTCATGGGACCAGCCTGTCTGCATTAATAGGCTCCCCTTCTCAACTGTCATTTTTTTCTCTCAGGTACTTCCTGATTTCACCAGCAATAAGTTTCAACTGAGCATGCTTCTCCTCCGTGGGAAAAGGGCCGGATGAGGTCAGGTGATGTCACTCAACCTACTGGAAGCAGGAAGTTTGAACTTTCACCCCAATGTGATTTCTCACAGGCTTCAGCCAGAGATATCATTTTTGCTCAGTATAAATGATATACTGCAGGCTTTCATTTAAACCTAACTTGTTTTGAGACCACAGTTGCCCTTTAAGTGCCTTAACAGAGCCACTCAACAATATTTGTCTCTTCTTATTTACAGCCAATGGTAAATTCAAATTCATCCTCTTTATTTCTTGCAGCTCCTCTAATCTCTGTGGAATACACCATTGTAAATAATCTTATGGGGGAAAACTTTAAGCACTCTATCCAGGTCTTAGTGCCAGAAGGTTCAGTATTGCTGCAGGTCATGAAGAAAGCAGCTGAGATCAGACCAAAGGAATTTAGGTCAGGTTTGTATGCTATGACATAGGCATTTTTCCATATGTCATTATCTATGATTTTAAAGAAAAGACTGTTGCTGTAATGATTTCACACACTTGTTACCCTGCAGATTGTGTTAAATAAAGGAACATCATCTTTATTAAACTGCTGTGGCTTTTGGGTGTCATTTTAAACTATTTGCACTAAGTGAAACATTTCCAGCACATTTTAATGTTTGGGCTTAAAACATTGTAAGGCTGAAGCTTGTCATTTTGTAATTTCTTAGCAATTGTGTTCACCATGTTCTCAGCAATTAAAAATAAAAAGGATTTCTATTAAAAGCAGTGATAATAGGGCACGAGAGAAATTTAAATGTATCTTCTTGATCGTCTACCAGAAGAAACAATCAGTCAGGGTACCGACAATCCAGGCATTTTTAGGTTGAAAATTTCACACTTTATTTCATCATTTTAAAAACATAACGGACAATCCATTGTCGGCAAGATGGAAAACAGGCTAGCTCTGCCCAATGTGTTTTGTGGCCCACATGCGACTTCCTCAGGGGCTTGGAGGGTGTCATAATCCCTCCTCTTTTAAGCACCTACATGTTCCTAACCCCTACTTTAAAAACATATGACACACAACTGTAAATTGATAATCCCCTGAGCCAACAGGAACCAACCAAGGTCTGGCACTGGGATACACAGAAGAACACAACACAGCATGAACCCATAACATATTTGTGAAGTTAAGTAACAACCATATTATTTTATTATTATATAACCAAATGAAGACAAAAGCATATATAATAGATATAAAGACACAAACTATAATTAAGATTTGGGATACAATATGATTGTAAAAAAAAAAAGTTACATTTGTTGCATACTGGGCACATTTTAAGAAGGAGGATCCATAGAATCCGTTATTTCACCTTGCATATTTAATCACCAGGGAACAAAAAATCTCTTAAGAACCTGAGACTTGTATATATAGAACAGGAAAGCACTATGCTATAAAAATATATTTTAATCGCAAAACTACATATTTTTTTCCAGCCACCTGCGGCTGTGGTAAACAATATATAGATAAAATCATAAGATCGGCTTGTAGAAAAATGGCGGAGCACATTAATTCCACCCTTTAAGGCAAAATGAATATAGCTATTTCAACCCATATCATAGAAGCCCACACGGGCATTGTGGATGTAAGTTTCCTTATAATTGATCATGTGATTCAGGACAGTGGCGTAACTAGGAATCACCAGGCCCCCCTCCAAAACTATGATGGGGCCCTTTTCCGTGCTTCATCCACAGTGGTTTTCTGGGAGAAGGCCATATCTGTCAAAGGAAAAAAAAAAAAGAATATTCCCCCCCACCTGTGGTTGCTCCCCTGGTAGTTACACCCCTGGTTCAGGGCATTAGAAAAGGAGATAGAGAGAGAAATCTTCTCAGAAAAGAGGCTGGATTCATTACACTAGATACAATATCACCTAAGACTTTGAATTGAGTTGTTACTGTAATTGATGGCTACAATGTGTTTGATTCTGCCTAGATATTCAGATATGTGCCCAGTATGCAGCAAATGTAACTTTTTGACAAACATATTGTATCCTACATCTCAATGATAGTTTGTATGTCTTTATTTCTTCACAAATATGTTATGGGCTCATTCCGTGTTGTGTTCTTCCATGTATCCCACTGCCAGGACTGGATTGATTCCTGTTGGTTTAGGGATTATCAATCTACAGTTGTGTGTCATGTTTTTATATACTATTTTTAGCATTGTTTTTGGCAAAGTAGGGGTTAGGAACAAGTAGATTCTTAAAAGAGGAGGGATTATGACACCCTCAAAAGCCCCTGAGAAAGTGACATGTGTGGGCCTTGAAACATAGGGCAGAGCTAGCCTGTTATCCATATAGCCCAAATTGCATTGTCCGTTATGATTTTGAACTGATAAAATAAACAGGGTTATTCAATAAAAGTTCTTATCGTTTAAAATGGTGCTAATTTTGCCCCAACCAATCAGATGTTAGCTTTCAAATGTTAAATAAGATCCAATTGGTTGGGGCAAAAGTAGCACCATTTTAAACAATAAGAACTTTTATTGAATCTCCCTGAAAGTGTGAAAGTTTTAACCTAATTTTTGGATTGAGTCTGACCCGTTCCGGGATGGGTATTCAGAGACGTGTAAGCACTGACAACCAAAGGATTCTAAGAGTGGGCTCCCAGAATGCAGGTACTGCCTTTTCCTATCATCTACCAGAATACTACTTCTATTTCAACAAAAATTACCTGTTATTATGGATACAGCTATTTCTTGTTTTAATCTGTTTTCATTAACCTGGAGGTAAATCTGTGTGGGAGGCGGTGGGTGGGTGGAATGGGGGATGCTATATTATAATTGTTAATTATTTTTCCAGCTCAATGTTATGGATTATTTTAACAGTGTTCACCTATTTTCATTCTAGTTTTAGCACAGAGGAGACCTCTTTGGGGCCATTTGTCACAGCTATAAATAATCTCAGTGGAAGCTCCAATGAGAAAACGTACTGGCAGTTTTTCAGTGAAGAAAGACCCTTAGAGGAAGGTTAGACCATAACATCAACCTGTGTCTCATCATGTCTTCAGTTCTCGGTCATCTTCTAGTATTTTTTTTCCCATATATATATATATATATATATATATATATTCACAGGTATTGTAAAAACGAGCACACTCGTGGGTCTTCTTACAACATCAAAAGCGTTTTTATTCACAACGTGAAAGTTGACATGTTGGCGGAAACATGTCAACTTTCACGTTGTGAATAAACACGCTTTTGATGTTTGTAGAAGACCCACGAGTGTGCTCGTTTTTACAATACCTGTATATCTATTAAGGGAGCAGCACCTGGGCAGCTGATTCGTACAAGGAGTGCTCGCTAGTGCTAAAGACTATATATATATATATATATTATATATATATATATATATATCTTACACCCACACACAATACAAGAATTGTGGAAGCACTCCAATTAGGTTAATTTACAACTACATTTAGCGGAAGTGCAACTGATCTGGTCAAACATTTATACAAACATAGAAAAGATAATCAATGCACATTCCTAGGCCCCATACAATATCATATATATATATTATATATATACAAACATTATATATATTATTTGTATATATTATATATATACAAACATAGAAAAGATAATCAATGCACATTCCTAGGCCCCATACAATATCATATTATCTGCACACTGGCATACATCAACGTATCAATTTTTATTTTATTTGTTGGTGCAAATCTACCAGAATACTACTTCTATTCTACCAGAATACTACTTCTATTCTACCAGAATACTACTTCTATTTCAACAAAAATTACCTGCACCAACAAATAAAATAAAAATTGATACGTTGATGTAAAGCACCTGCTTAGAGCTCATTCAATGTTCTCAGCACCTACTAGAACACACAATTGCCTCCCCAGGCACTGACAACCCCTCTAACATGCCACTCATTAAGGCTGGGGCCCCACTATAGTGTTTATGAGCATTCCTGAAGTGGGCACGTGATTGCGCACGTGTTTTCAGTTCTTGTGCTCACAGCAACGTACTAGTGTGGCCACCACAATTTAACACATTAGGCCGCTCCCTAATTAAGTAAAAAAAATCAGCACTGAGAGATTCTTTATCATAGTTGCTCCTTTGAACCATGAATTGGGCTGTTTGGAGAACGCTACTTATTTGTGCATCTTCTTCATGCTGACTGTATCCAATTATTAAAATATTTAAAAGAATACTGTTGTAACTGTTTCCCACAATTCTATTTAGCTTCTGTATTTGCCCACAGGTAAAGCAGCCCAATAACTAAAATGCCTCCATCTTTAGTGACACACTTTTTTAGGTATGTCTTGAGCTTTTATAGTTGGCCTTCACAAAATCCCAAATCCATGAAAAATACATTGTCTTTTGTAGTGTGATTTCCATTTTTGCTTTGTTATTGTATTTGACTTTTATCTAGTTCAAATGTCTGCATAATATTTTCTGTGGACTAGTTGATGGATAATGTCCTTCCCCCTGATTTTAGATGTTTATTTACCACGTCACACCCTGAAGGGACTGGGTAATTTTTCAGCATGAATTACATTTTTGCCTATCCTTAAAGTGCATGTCCACCCATGAATGCTTTTAGTTTCACAGCATGTGCACATGATTAGTAGGGTTGAGGAGTTGTATTTATACGGATATTCATCTGACTAATGTCTCACTTTTTATGTCATTGCAGGTGTTGGCACATACAAAACATACAATAAGGAACACATCTTAGCTATTTTTAGCAAATTCTGATTCTGATTAATTTAATATCTCTGCTTACTCTATCTGTAAAATTATACAATAAAGACATTATATTTCCTAATCAATTGCATGTATAGTTGTACAAATAGTTATAATGAATATCATAAAAGTGGTCAACAAAAGTGGAACAAATGTGCAAGAAGGGTGACGTAAATACATAACACTCTTCCTTAAAAATGTTATTTCACCAGGCACGTGCGTAACTGCAGGGGCTCGGACATTTGGGGTTTAACAATCCTTGTGCCACCTAAACTATAAATGATCCTGTGCTAAGTAAATCTGTTGGAAAAAGATTTTGGGGTTCTAGTAGATAACAGACTTAAAGGATAACTATTTAGGGAGGTAGTATAACTATATACAGGGAGGTAGAATTACAGTTTTCCCTTGTCAGGTATGTCCTGGACTGGTCCTGTCTAGTTTCTTTGGGCTGGTGACAATATTGTGAGGTAGGAATTACCAATCTTGTATCCCTGACCAAAGTACTTTTCAGTTTAACTGCTTTTCAAAAACAACTTTATACACACAATAGTTTTCTTACGGATAAATGTTATCTGCCTAAAGTTTTTACAATAGGGAAATTGAGCCAATTTAATCTGGCACATTAACTCATCACTGCGTCTATGGCTACCATAAGCTGTAGCAATCAGTGCCAGAGAGCAACTGCTAGAGCTAGCAATATATTGTCTTGTATAAAGAGGGGAATAGAGTCAAAGGAAAAAATGATTATTATCCCTCTTTACAAGGCAGTGGTAAGGCCTCATTTGGAATATAGCTTAGAATAAGAATACATTTTGGAATCCCATACAGAATATAAAAGGGACATCTTGGAAATGCATTCAGAGAAGGGCAACTACATTAATAATGGGAATGGAGGCGCTATACAATGCAAACAGACTAGACAAGTTAATGCTCTTTACACTAGAGAAGTGGACATTGCCCAGGGATATGATCACTTTACACAAATATATTAATGGACCATATAATAAACCCTCTGGTGCATTGCTCACCAATAGGTAAAATTTAAAAAAAAATGAAAATTATTTTTTTTCCCCCCGATTGCCATTTGCAGGATTCAACCACCCCTTTTCAGCAGTTTTTTGCCTTCCCCTAAATTTTTGCTAGGCAGGGCTGACAAAGGGGAATTCCCTGTGGCCCATTCACCAAATTAAACAGAGAAAGCTGCTAAAATGTAAGTACAGAGCCAAATGGGCAGTAAGAAAGTGTGCACCATACAGTTCTGAATTACTTCTTCAGTGTAGCATAGGCCTCTGGTTTTGCAATGTGAAGCAGCTATAGACAGACGTCACCAAATAAGATAGGGATAGTATAAGGTGTTAATGCTCCTCTTCAGTCTTATGCAAATAAGGAACAAAGACTTCTGGGTAGTTTACAACTTTAAAAAACCAACACTGCTATATTTGAACTGTTATACAATTAAAATGTGTTGTATTCAGGTGATGTTCAATCTTACTCCTGAATCGGCCTTTAATGGAGATCCTTTAGTTGTGTTTGTATCCATACCAGCACAATCTTCATCAGTCAGTTTAAAAGTTAAAATTATACCAGGCAAATAGCCAAGAAGAACAAGAGGATAGTAATTTGTTACTTTATACAGCCTTTTAATACCTATTGTCTCAGACGTTTTCTTTACACAAAGGGCCATATTTGCTCTTTAGCGATACTGCGCCTTTAATGATCGTTAACCCGATTGTTAATTTCCGAATGGTTTAGTGATCATTAATTTACAATTGTTATTGTTAATTAACATTAAAGATCATAAATGACTGATATCGATCATAATTTACCGATAACACAATTGTAGATTTACGATCCCCATAGAATATCATTGCAGTAGTTTACTACTGCATAGTATTCTACGATCAAACATTCATAATTAACGAACTTTCAGCGTAAATGTACGAACACAGCCGTATGGCTAAATTGCAATACCGCACTTTATAAATATGGCACAAAGACACAGATGCCATTTGTGCATAAGCAGATTTCCTGTTGCAGTTTTAAAGCAGCGTTGCAGGGGACTGCGGCCAATGCGTAGTACTTCACACCCTGTGATGTCTCCATCCCCTATGTGGAGAAGAATTTGCCAGGGGTAGCATAAAGCAGCTATTTGTTACCAGGCTGATGCTTTCAGATATGAAATCTACACATTGGCTTGGTCACACACTAGCGGCACCTGAACTGTTGTTTTACTAAGGTTAGCGTGGCTTTAAGACTGTGGATCCTGGTAAATTGCCCAATTTTTGTGACAGAATTTAAATATAACTCCGCCTGGTGTTGATGATTTATCATCTACAGAGTCGCAGAATTTACTACCTTAAAGGGCATGTCCACCCCCAAAACTATAATCCCCCCACTACTGGCCCCAATGTGTAGTGCAATAAAATCCTTACCTTACATCCCGGCTCCAAGTGGTTCTCCAGTAACCCCCCCCCCCAAAGTCCACAAAAGTGTCCACCAGGAGGAGAGCAGAGTCCATATAGGACTGTCTCCCCTCCGGGAGAATTTTGCCATGCGCAGTGCAGCACTTCTCCCCCTCCCTCTCTCACCCGCTCTGGTCTTCCTCCCCCTAGCTTAAATCCCTTTATGTATATGATAGTAAATGTGCCCCCAGCCCCAACCACTATAATAATTTTCTTAGAAAGTCCCCAGATAGTTACTTACCATGCCTCGCTCCTTTGCCGCACTGAGAAACCATGCAAGCAGAGGGCCGGGGCAGTGCGGCGAAGGAGAGAGGCATAGTAAGTAACTATCTGGGGACTTTCTAAGAAAATTATTATAGCGGATGGGGCTGGGGGCACATTTACTATTATATACTAAAAATGTAAATTAAGGGTGTACATACCCTTTAATATTATCCTCATAAACAAAATGTACATCATTTGAAGTTTATCCCAAGTCAGTCTCAAAGCGGGCTGTATTTTTTTGCCCTGTATATAGTTATATCGATTTGAAAGACTTTCAGAAAATGAAAATCATCAGACCAGAAATTACCATGAACTATTACTGCCGAGAGATCCTTCAATTTCTTCTACGCGTTTTTCTTTATTCTGAGCAATAAACATTCACTTAGGCCACATCACATAAACCTTCTTCTTCTTTGAAGACAAATGACAGCTACGTGGGTTTTCTGTGTACATTCAATTAATAATAATTTTTTTAAAAAAAAATTCAGAATAACCAGAGATAAAAACTCAGGGGTTAATATTTTGACCCAATCGACTGCACAGTACAATATTTCAGTCTGTGAAAATATCAACAAAACGTTTTTGTAGAGACGTTTTTGCTGTTGAAATATCATTTCTGATTGGCAGACCACCAATCACCACCCTTCTCAATATCTGCCTTATTCTTGTAAGTTTTGTGATTGGGCCAATGTCAGGTGGGGTTGTTAGAATATGTTCCAACAAGGGACTATAGTCATCAGAGCTTGGTGTCACATCCTCTTCAGCTAGAAGTTTTTTAAACTTGTAAAATAAAAAGACCAATGATCAAGGGCGTGCACGCGCACACAATGCAAAGGACTGTGGATCCATCAAGGAATGTCAGTGTAGTCGGAGGCTGTCAGCAGCGCTGGAGCGATATGCGGTAAGTTTCTTCTGCTCTCCTGTAAGGTTTACTGAAGGACAGGAGGTAAGACATATCGCATTTACCTCCTGTCCTTCAGTTAAACTGGAAGCATAAATGTTTAAAATCACGGTGGACATACCCTTTAAGTAAATGTCTCTTACAAGTATTAGGTAATTGGCAATTGGAATTCTCTGATAAGTTTAAATAGTGTGTTTCCTGCTGGTTTCCATGGTGTAGGGATTACTGGTTGAGAGAAAAGCAGCCTTATGGGATAGGCCGTGGCACAACTTAGGTGAGACACTCATAAGGCTGATAAACAGTATGTCTGGCAGCATTCAGGGTTTATTTCAAACAATAAAACAACAAACCTAAGCCACTCCGGCTCTAATACAAAAGAGAATTACCCTCTCTATTGGGGTTATGGGCCTAGTACCCAGCCCCCTACAAAACAAACCTCATACTTACAGAAATGAGACAGACTCTCCTACTCAGTCCCAGCACCTGCTTCGATCCTTTCCAAGGCAGTGAGAGAGAGAGAGAGGGAACACATTGTTGAGGTTTTAACTGAAACATGCAGTAGAAAACACACAAATGAACGCCTTATGCGTTTCGAGCCTAACTGGCTCTTAATCATAGGCATGAGAGATGAGAGTCACGTACTGTCTTAAATACGCGACCACTCCTCCTCCTCTTAAAGAAACATAGTTGCAACAATTAAAAACAAAATTAACAATGAGTTAGGATTTAGGTTGTGTAGGGTTAAAATTGTTTGTAATATAGTGTGTTTTAACTGAAACATCCTTCCCCCTACAGGTGTAGCTTAATTAGCATCAGAAGTGGAAAGATAAAAACCCTGGAAGGGCCTAGGAATGGAGTGCCCACCCTTCTCTCCTCCATTCACTCCAGGGACCCATATACCAGCTTTTCTTAAAGGGCATCTATAGTGGGGAAATGAACTTTTTTTTCTTTCTTTCCATGTGTTCTATAATTCCCCACAACCCCCAGAGTGTCTTCACTTTTTTCAGATTCCCTCACTGTCCTGAGATACACCAGTTAGAAGAATACATGATTGCATTCCTCTACTCCTACTTGGACTGTCAATCAAATCCCTGTGATGTGATCCCCCCTCCCTGCTCTGTAATAAACATAGAGATAAGAGCATTAGCAGGGGGAGAGAGGTAGCTTTGATGGTAGATATAAGGCTGCACTTGACCCCCCTTCTTAATAGCTTTCACTGATTGATGATGGGTCACAAAGAGAGAGATCATAAACTGTACTGTTCTCCTTCTTCTTCCGTGTCTCCAGGACAGCTTGCTTTCTATTGGCCACTGTACGTGGGTGTGTTTTTCAGGATGTTGAACTTTTAACTCCTTCTGCACACGATAAGCTTTTCGGTTAGCCGGAGTTGAGACATGGAGGAGGTAACAGAGGGGAGGGGGAAGGGGGGAGTGCTGCACACAGATCTGACACCATGGTTAAACAAAGTCACTGACATAGATAGGATTAAGGCAGCACATGAATTTAACTTTGCAAAGGGGCAATGTGTTTTTTTCACTATAGATGCCCTTTAAAGCTGGAATCAAAATATATTTCTTTTCCAACTACCATACGTCCCTCTCAAGTAGAAACATGTCTTATGTAAAGATGCCACTGAAATATTCCCCACGTAGGTGAAATTTGTATTATTTGCTAATGTTTAACTGCGAATCACTACTAAATACAGAAAAATTAGTGAACAAATGTAACCCACTAATACATGTAATGTAACACACTGTCAGTGCATTGGGCATGGGCCTCTATACAGCAATGATATGGGTACAAAGTGTAAGGGCACTGACTTAATTACATATCCTAATGGGTTAAAGGTACAGTCCCTTCTGTTCTATTACTCAGCAGTAGAGATGTAATGTGGTTTTCGAATAGAACCCAGTTCGAATCGAATCTGAAGGTTTTGAATTCCTGACGAAAATCGAAAATAGACAATTATCGAAAATCGAAAGTAGACCATTTTCAAAAATAGACGATTTTCAAAAATCGAAAGTAGCCCATTTTCGAAAATAGACGATTTTCGAAAATCGAAATTCGAATTTTGGAACTTTCAAGGTTTCCGAAAATGTTAAAAATTCGAAAAGGGAACGAAACACAACAGTTTCGAACATCTCTACCCAGCAGCAGCGATTCAGATGCTGTCTAACTGCAGTAACCCAGTAAAAAGCTAACATCTGAATGGTTGCTGCAAATTAACAGCATCAGGCTAACTTTTGTCCATTTTATTCTATCAGCCTATCTCTACAGCCAAACCTGTTTGGTTGTTTTCATTCTGCACACAGACTTTTTAGCCTTTTACAAAGCACAACTACAGGCACAGGAGATCAGTGGTGAAAGATAGTATGGTATTGGAACTTTCCATTTCTGCGGGTTAATGAATTTGTCCCTAAGTGGAGTGTCTTAGGGTTCTGTACCGGGGCCACTTCTTTTTAATCTGCTTATAAATGACTTAGAAGGGGGTATTGAGAGCAAGGTCTCTGTCTTTGCTGATGACACTAAACTATGCAGAGCTTTGGAAACTTCAAATGATTTGCAACTGCTGCAAGCAGACCTAGATGGATTATCAAAATGGGCAGCAGAATGGCAGATGAGATTCAATGATTTAATAATCCCTGTGCCACCTACACCATAAATAACTCTGTGTTAAGTGAATCTCGACTGGAAAAAGATTTGGGGGCTCTGGTAGAGCAGACGTAGCTGTAGCAAACAATGCCAGACAGCAACGGATAGATCTAGCAAGATATTGTCTTGTGTAAAGAGGGGAATAGATTCAAGGGAGAAAAATATTATTCTCTCACTTTACAAGGCACTGGTAAGGCCTCATTTGTAATATGTGGTGCAGTTTTGGAATCACATATACAAAAGGGACATTTTGAAAGAGAAGGGCAACTAAAATAATAAAGGGAATGGAGAGGCTTGACTATGCAGGCAGATTATACAAGTTAGGGCTGTTTACATTGGAGAAGAGATGTTTGTGTGGGGATATGATCACTTTATATACTGTAAACTCTCTGGTGCATTGTTCACTAATAGGTCATATCAGAGGTCACGTGGACATCCTTTAAGATTGAAAGAAAAGAAGTTTCATTACATGGTTAGAAAAAGGTTTCTTTACAATGAGAACAGTGAAACTGTGGAACTGTCTTCCAGCAGCTGTGGTAATGGCAAGTTCATTAAGTAGTGTTATTTTGGGGGTGGTCATGCCCAGAGGTCCGCAATCAGCTGTTTTTTAACAGCTGATCGTAGGTACGAAGTAAAGATACACACGATCAGCTGTTTAAAAGACCGGAACCGAACACCCGGTTCAGTTCCGGTCTTTAAACAGCTGATTGCACGGATGTTTACTTCATACGCGTGATCAAAACAGCTGATTGCGGAGGTTTGGGAAGATGATCCCAGGACCTCTTACCTCCCAGCCCCCCCTCAGTCATGTGCCCTGCGGGCCCTGATGCTATGCCACTGGTCATGCCCTTTAAATAAGAAAGGGTTATATAACAGTGTCAGAAAGGTTATAAAGGCAACACGATCAGTACTACATATAATTTATCACAAAATGGTTCTCTGATGTAAGTCTTACAAATAAATGCATAACAATGCATAGGTCAGATGGGACCCAAGTCTAAAGTTAACAATATTATTTTGTAAGTGTCAACCACCCGTATTCCTCCCTTGCACAGTGTGATGTTTTGTTTCATTTTAATCATTTTTAATTGTTAGGTTTTTCTTCACACACAGATCCATTTTGCTTTCATTTACATAGTAATATTCAAAATTACTTTTTAAGCTTTGTCTCCATATAAATCAATAACAAAGACATTTATCCACCAATCAAACAATTTCTTCTCCTGAAGCATTTGGTGTATGTGTTGTGATCTGGGAATAATAAAAAGAGAAATGGATTGGCAGCCTGGTGAGATTGCAAAGGCAGGAAACGTAATGTGACAATCCACAATTCCTCTATAACTGGAAGTCGTGGTTGAATATGGATCAGGTAGAAGTTTATAGAACTTCTGGAGACATTTCTACTTTAAAAAGGCTTAAGGCAAGGTCCCACTTGTGTGCTCCGATCGAAATTCCGATTCACGCCATTAGAACTAGATGTAAAGTTTTGGAAGTTAAAGGGACACTTATAGTGCTCTGAGCTTTTGGTGCTTTTTTTTATATTTTATCGTAGTAGGAAAACCTTCTAAATTGTCTTTCTATTTTATTATTGTGCTTAGTGAATGTTTATTTGATGCTTCTCCTGGCTCCTTTTATAATGTGCACAGAAGACAAAGTACATCCCCACTAATCCTCTAAATGGAATTATAATGGAGAGCACTCACCTTATAATCCTAGCTGTTCTGTACTTATCATATTACATTCCACAGTAACACCTGCTATATTTTCATTAAAGAGGAACTGTGGTCCAAAAATTACTTTAGGTAAATTGAGGTAAATTGATAGGAATTGCTCCCCTTTTTGCAATTTATTTCCATTGTTTATTGTGCATAGTTTTGAAGATATTTACATTTTTGTGTGTGATATGGCAGCAGCATCACCAGGTCCCCTGCACTTCCTGCTTCCTGCTCAGAAACTGTCAGTCAATCTGTCCTGTGGCTCCTCCTCCCCTTTGTGGCCCCCCTGGTCCCTCCCACTCATGGACCCCATTGTCCCTCCAGCTGCAGGCCCCCCATGGCCCATTATCTTACAGCCCCATGTGACCCCGCCCACTCATGGGTGCCATGGTCCCGCCCACTCACAGGTGCCATGTTCCCGCCCACTCACAGGTGCCTAAGTCCCCGCCCACTCACGGGTGCCTAAGTCCCTGCCCACTCATGGGTGCATAAGCCCCACCCACCCGTGGGTGTCTAAGCCACACCCACCCATGGGTGCCTAAGCCCCGCCCACTCGTGGGTGCCTGTAGGTTACTCAGACCCCCCCTACAGAACCCTGCCTGAAAAGGCTGTTTTCACACAGTGAAAGAGAAGGGCTGTAGATTCCCTTAACATCTCTGTCAGGACTTCACACAGCAGAGAGGAGGAGGGACTTCCTGTCTCCCTCACACACTCAGGGAGTCTGAGGCTGTGCTTGCTGGCGGCACTGTGCAGGAGAAGCCTCAGGAATGTCACAAGTCAGCCTCCCACCCATTAACTTTCTGGTCAGTCATTTCTGTATATCTTGGGCTGTGGAGCACATAGAGAGGTTGTTGATGGCTCGTTTTAAAGGTAGGAAACTGGCCTTTCATTAGCTTAACTTGTTTGGAGACCACAGTTCCCCTTTAACTCCCGGTATTTCTGCCAATCAGCACCACTACATATACCCACAATGCATTACATTGAACCAACAGCCTGCATTGTAAAATTAGCCCTACATCTGCTAGTGTCCTTTACAGCTGCTCGGTCCATTGTGACTTACTATAAAGAATAAGAGGCCCTATTTGGAAACACACGGTATTGCAATTTAGAAAATACTGCCCATTATCGATAATGTATGACTGAGGCCATAAGTGAACGGCCACAGTTGTAATAAACGAATGTTCGGTTGTAGAACACCATAATGGTATTCTATGGGGATTGAAAATCTACGATCATATTATCGTATATTTATGATCGTTATCTGTAATTTGCAACCAATAGCGTTAATTAACAAAAATGAATGTAAAGTAACGATCGCTAAACTAAGGATCGGTTCAACGATCGCTAAACCAATCGTTAAAGGTGCAATATCGCTAAAAAGCGATACTGCGCCTTTACAAATTGGGCCAATAGTATGCTACTGGGTTATGAAACATTCATTGGCAAGACACTTGTGAACTCATCTGCCAAGTTCCTTACAGTAATATGTGCTCAGTGAAACTGCTCTTGAATAGAGATGGGCGAAACTTGGAAGTTTCATTCCATTTTCGGATTTAAAGAACTCGGGGGAAACCTGAAGATCCAAACACAGAACGTACTTTTAAAGGGTTCGGAACGTATTCTTGTGGGTTTTCTGAATGTACAAGGTTATTTTCGTGGTTCACCAAAAGTAACCCCGTACATTTGGTAACCCTCGAAAAATAACCTGGTACTTTCGACAACCTTGAAAATATGTCCCAAAAACGAGCAATCAATTTCAGACAAAACGTTCGGATTTCACAACTGAGGGGTTCCGTTCTCTACTTTTGAATATAGCCATGAATGTACACATAGGGGCATATTTATAAAAAAGTTATTGTCCTGCGGTAATTTTAAGTCCCTTCGCGGCGATACTGCACTTAGTGCAATGCGCTAAGTACAATATTGCCGCGAAGGGACTTAAAATCCATTCCCGGCGCCTCTGCTAAGGGGGCAGGGCATACGCCAACCCCGCCCTCGACCCCCTGCGGCGGCGGAGACCACCCTCCGCCGCTTCCCAGCAGCCACTCCCAACCCCTTCCCCGCTCGCGGCAATCTCGGAACAGGAGGCTAGGAGGGGCTGCTGGAAAGGGGCCGCGCACTCCCTCCCCAGCAGCCCCTCCAAGCCCCCTGCCCCGCCGCTGGCAGGGAGGGGAAGGGCCCAGCGGAGCCCTGAGAAGGACCTTTTGGGGCTTAAGGGGTCCCGCAGCTTGAACCCCCCCTTGTAAGGGCCCTTGCGGCACTGACAAGTGCCTATGGCGGGGATCGACTCCAGTGTGCGACTCTTAAAAGAGCCCTTGGCCGGCGTCTTCTTTCTTCCAGTCCTGGCGACACCAGCTCCGCTGAGGTACCCCTGCAACCTCAACGAGGCCGATGTTGCCGGCATCTTGATCCGACGTGACGTCTTCGGGCTGGCGACACCAACCCCACTCAGGTCGCCGATGCCAGACAGACTCACTGCAGCCGCCAGTGAGCCCGCTGGCACCGCCAGCCTCAGCGGGGCCGATGTTGCCAGCCGCTTCTTTCTTCTATCTTCAGCCATCTACTGCAATGGCATCTGAGTTCCGCAGCAGAGTGCACCTCTTTATATAGGTTTGCAGAAAACCCTAATCCGTTTCTGATTGGTCAATTTTTTAATGCTTGGTTTACATGCTTTACATTAACCAATCATATTTCTGGAAAGTTCTGAATCGGAAATTTCCCCGGATTAACTCTACTTTATGTTTGGCTCTGTGTTAAGTGAATCCCTGTTGGAAAGGGATCTTGGAGTTTTGGTTGATAAACAACTTAAAGGTACAAGCATTGCCAGGCGGCAACAGCCAGAGCCAGCATGGTATTGTCTTGTATAAAAGAGGTATGGATTCAAGGGAGGAAAATGTAATTCTCCCTCTTTACAAAGCATTGGTAAGGCCTCATTTGGAATATGCAGTGCATTTTGGAATCCTGTGTACAAAAAGGACATCTTTGAAATGGAAAGGGTTCAGAGAAGGTCAACTAAATTAATAAGGGGATTGGGGGAGCTTGAATATGAAGAGACGGGAAAAGTTACAATTATGTACGCTGGAGAAAAGGCGCTTGCGTGGGGATATGATTACTGTGTTTAAATACATTAACGGGCCATACAATAAACTATCTGGGCAATGTTCACCAATAGAGCATGTCAAAGGACACGAGGACATCCCTTAAGACTTGAAGAAAAAAGGTTTAGGCTTCAAGCTCAGAAAGGGTTTTTCACTGTGAGAACGGTAAAGCTATGGAACTGTCTTCCAGTGGATGTTGTTATGGCAGGTTCATTGGTCAGTTTCAAAAAAAAGCTGGATGAGTTTCTGCAAACAAGGAATGTTGCAAGTTACTGATATTGATACATAAAGTAGAGTTGATCCAGGGAAATTTCCGATTGCCACTTGGAGTCAGGAAGGAATTTTTTCTCCCTTCATAAATTTGGTGGGGTTTTTTTGCCTTCCTCTGGATCAACAGTTAGGCAGGAAATTAGGATATTGCTAGATGGGTTGAACTGGATGGACGTATGTCTTTATTCAACCTCAAATACTATACTACTATACTATACTATGTATCAATACCAGTAACTTGCCACATTCAACATCAACAACATCCAGCTTTTTTTGAAACTGACAATGAACCTGGCATAACAACGTCCACTGGAAGACAGTTCCATAGCTTTACCGTTCTCACAGTGAAAAACCCTTTCCGAGCTTGAAGCCTAAACCTTTTTTCTTCAAATCTTAAGGGATATCCACGTGTCCTCTGACGTGCTCTATTGGTGAACAATGCCCCAGAATAGTTTATTGTATGGCCCGTTAATGTATTTATACACAGTAATCATATCCCCATGCACGCACCTCTTCTCACGTTATTAATTGTAACTTTTCCAGTCTCTCTTCATATTCAAGCTCCCCCAATCCCCAAAAGATGTCCCTTATGTAAATAATGTATGTTTATATGGGTAAATGTATGTTATAATCAGTATATTTGTATATGATTCTCCAATTGCTGATGTTTTTAATTGTATTTTTGTATGTGGTTTTTCAGTTCCCCATTTCTTAAATGTATTATTTTCTGTCTGCACAAGGTGTTTTGTGTATTTGGTTAATGTGGATACCAACAGGTAACTTCATTATGTATAGTTAGCCAGGATGAAAGGACATCCTGTGGTCCCAGCCATAAGAATCCGAATCAACAGGAGGTAATTAATTACAAAGACATCTCCGGTAACCTTATCCCAGCAAAACATATATTTAGATTCATATCTCTTTCTGTGACCATAATTTATGTGAACTGTTTTTAAAAGTGGACTCAGGAGCAAAAGCCGTTTCATCGGAATCCAAACACCCACAGTCTACTTTGTGTGGAAAGTGATAGAGATACTTTTGTTTGGATTATGGATTAATACACAATAACCATATTGAATTTGGTATGCACAAATCCGTCTAACTGCCCATGATACGGATTTGTGAGTTGGCGTGCTATGGTGCATTAGCCCGTCGCAATACGGGATTTGGCAGGGATAGCCACCTTGTGGGTGTGTCAGGGAGACCACCTGGAGTGCGCTACTACACTCCTCTTGCTCAACCCACACCTTTCTCTGATTGGGTGTGGTGATCTGGTTACACCCCTGTCCAGGTGTATAAAACTGGCTCTGAAACCCAAAGAGGGAGCCCTCCATTACCATCTAATCTTAGGACTAATAAGAGTTATTTTGAGATTTTGGACTCCATCTTTTACAGATCTGCCTGGACTGAAACTAAGTATTCTTTCACTTTTTCATCCCATTTTGTTTTACTGTTGCTTCTGTTGTGTTTTGTCTTTTATATTTTTCTGTAGTTTATTGTTTGCACTGTTTTTGTTTATATTAAAGGATATTCAAATCATTAGCTGAATCTCTGATTGCTCTAATTAGAACTAAGGAACTCTGCCTCTAAGACGCTACGTTTTTACCAGTATATTATATTATATTGTATTCTGTTATATTCCTACCTAATTGTCATTATTATTAGTTTTATTGTACAGCTGTGCATGCTGGGTAGGTTGGTGTACCTTTTAACAGACCTGGTGGCAGATACCGATGGTTTATGGTAAATATATATAAGTGACGGGCTGAGGGTTGTAGTGTTCCCGTCACAATACCCACTTCCAAATCATTAATAAATAGATTAAATAGAAGTGGCCCCAACACAGAACCCCACTTAGCACTTTAGTTCATATTGACGAGGCCCCATTAACAACACTCTCTGCATCCTATTTATTAACCAATTTTCTATCCATGTACAAATGACTCCCCAGACCAACAGACCTTTGCTTATACATTAGTCGCCTATGGGGGACTGTATCAAAAGCCTTTGCAAATCCAAGTAAACTACATCTACTGCTATGCCAGAGTCTAAATTTCTACTTACTTCCTCATAAAAGCCAAGCAAGTTAGTTTGAAAAGATCTATTCCTCCTAAATCCATGCTGGTTAGTACTTATAATGTTAGTCCTTGGAACATACTCTGGTATATGTTCCCTTATTAAACTTTCCAGTATCTTCCCCACCACTGATGTTAAACTTACAGGCTTGTAATTACCTGGCTGTGAACGACTACCTTTTTTGAATATTGGAATATCATCAGCCTTTTTCTCAAGATAAAACATCTCAAGATCTTAAAGAATAAGTGCACTGTAAACAAGTTTATGTTCATTTGGAAGCTGCAGCTTTAAAAATACAGTTGCCATATTTTTTTTTCCTGTGCCCCTCCAGAGCCTAGCTTTGTGCCTTGGAAGTTGCTGACATCTTGTTTTGATCTGAATGTTAAGCCCCGCCCCTCAGAGATTTCCCCTGCTTTCTCCTGCTTGAGCCTCAAACAGTAATGCCTGTGAGTTCCGTGCACTCTTCTGCTTGAGCCTCAAACAGTAATGCCTGTAAGTTCCGTGCACGTACATGTGCACGGAACTCACAAGCATTTACTGTTTGAGGCTCAAGCAGGAGAAAGCAGAGGAAATCTCAGAGGGCAGAGCTTAATATTCGAGCAACACCAGTAACAAGATGTCAGCATCTTTCAAGGTACAAGCTAGCTCTGGAGGGGCATAGGTAAAAAAAATGTCAACGGTATTTTTAAAAACCGCTTCTTATAAAATGTGCTCTTTAAACATTAGATAATATCTCAAATCTATCTAATTTCTGCCTAGTATGGCCAGCTTTAGGGGGAGATGCAATATGGCCCAAATCCTCTCAAACCCACATTAACCCGAAAAAATTTCGGGTTTAACGTGGGTTTTAGATGGATTTTAATGCACAGCACCATTTCAAATGTTTTAGGAATAGCACCTGTGCTAACGATCCAAAATTCCTACCATTAAGTTTTGCACTACTTGTAGCCTGAAACTTAATGGTACAGGTTGTGGAGTGTTAAAGTCATGATTCCCCTAGTTCAATGTGCCGTGCTGACCCTGGCTATGCCTAAGAATGTGAATACATTTTTAGTTTAGCAGACATACGGGGAGATTCAATATTATGCACAGTGTTACTTACCATAGCCCGATCCCGTGATGCAATCCGACGTAATCTCGTTTACGTCTTTATTGTATCGTGGGATCGGACTAAGGAAAGTAACGCTGTGCACAATATTGAATTTCCCGTATGTCTACTAAACTATAAATGTATTTACAATGTTAGGCATAGCCAGGGTCAGCACTGCACATTGAACTAGGGGAATCTTGACATTAGTTTTATCCCACATTCCCCGTCAGGGCCATTTATCCACACCACATTGCTCTGCTCCAGCCACAAGCCTGCTGTCTTGGCCTCAGCACATTTATACATGGGGTATAAGAATGGGCAAGTACTGATAGTTCAGGACCCCAATAGGTAAGGAATCAGCTCGGCCAACAATGCTTTGGCCTTTGGTTGTCCTTTAATAAACACGTAATAGTACACAATAGCTCCTTCACCTTCGATTCGTCCTGGTACCTGCAACCGTTCTGTCCCAAAAGTCTGCAGGCAGGGGTGTCCCTAGGGTTTTTGGCACCTGAAACAACTTTGAATGCCGCCCCTAGACTGAGCGGCGCGCACAGCGCGTCGCGGGAAAGTGGGCGTGCTTGTGGTGTGGGCGTGGCGTGTGGGGTGTGGCTTGTCGCATAGGCTTGGCAAATTTCAGAATTTTGTTTTAAAATGGTTATTTATACGCTTCTCTATTTTTAGAAAACACTAAAAACATGTTGGTGCAACGTGGTACATTACATTAGAAAGCCCTACCATACTCTGTAGAATAAAAGATGTTGGACAAAAATTGTAAGCCCTGCTACCACGTCAAGGTAGACTCTTTCAGCAGGGCCCACATTATTATCTAGATTATATATTTTATATATAGATTATATATAATTATATAGATTATTTATCTATCTCTGCTATCTGTCTATCTATCTATCTCTGATATTTATCTATATATCTATCTCTGGTTTTAATATCTATCTCTGCTATCTACTATATTATGTATCTATCTCTGCTATCTATCTATCTCTTCTATCTGTCTATCTATATATCTCTGATATTTATCTAGCTCTGCTATCTATATTTATCTATCTATCTCTGCTATCTATCTATCTCTTCTATCTGTCTATCTATCTATCTCTTCTCTCTGTTCTATATTCTATTTCTTCTATCTGTCTATCTATCTATCTCTGCTATCTATGTATCTATCTATCTATCTCTATCTCTGCTATCTGTCTATCTATCTATCTGTCTATCTCTGCTTATCTATCTATCTCTGCTATCTGTCTATCTCTGCTATCTACTATCTCTGCTATCTGTCTATCATCTTCTCTGCTATCTGTCTATCTTCTATCTCTGCTATCTGTCTATCTATCTTCTTCTATCTATCTCTGCTAATCGTCTATCTCTATCTCTGCTATCTTCTATCTACTCTGCTATCTGTCTACTCTCTGCTATCTGTCTATCTCTGCTATCTGTCTATCTCTGCTATCTGTCTATCTCTGCTATCTGTCTATCTATCTATCCCTGCTATTTATCTATATATCTATCTATCTATCTCTGCTATTTATCTATAAATCTATCTATCTATATTATCTAGCTATCTATCTAGCTATCTACTAGCTATCATCTATCTATCTATCTATCTATCTCTGCTATCTATCTATCTATCTATCTATCTATCTATCTATCTATCTCTGCTATCTATCTCTGCTATCTATCTCTGCTATCTATCTATCATATCTACTATCTATTATCTATCTATCTATCTATCTCTGCGCTATTTTCTATCAATCTATCTGTATATCTATCTACTATCATCTTATCTATTATCTTCTATCTCTGCTATCTATCTTTTCTGCTATCTATCTATCTAGCTCTGCTATCTTTGCTATCTATCTATCTCTGCTATCTATCTACTAGCTATATCTATCTAGCTCATAATATCTACTGACTATCTATCTATCTCTGCATATCTATCTATCTCGGCTATCTATATTCTTATCTATCTCTGCTATCTACTAATCTCTGCTATCTATCTATCTCTGCTATCTATCTATCTATCTATCTCTGCTATCTATCTATCTATCTCTGCTATCTATCTATCTATCTCTGCTATCTATATATCTATCTCTGCTATCTAGCTATCTCAGCTATCTATCTATCTAGCTATCTAGCTATCTAGCTAATATCTAGCATCTAATCTATCTACCTGCTATCTCCTATACTAACCATCTATCTCTCTACTCTGCTAAATCTATCTTTATATCTTCATCTGCTATCTATCTATCGTCTTGCTATCTATCTATCTCTGCTATCTATCTATCTATCATCTATATCAAATCGCTCTATCACAAATATCTATCTCTATCTATCTATCTATCTATCTCTGCTATCTGCTATATATCTATCTCTGCTACTTTGCTATCTAAATCTATCTCTCTTTCCTATCAAATAACAATCTCAGACAGGTAGATCGTAGGTAGATAGATAAATGATAGATAGCAGAGAGAGATAGATAGATAGATAGATAGATAGCAGAGAGAGATAGATAGATAGATAGATAGATAGATAGATAGCAGAGATAGATAGATAGATAGCAGAGAGAGATAGATAGCAGAGAGAGATAGATAGATAGCAGAGATAGATAGATAGATAGCAGAGAGAGATAGGTAGATAGCAGAGAGAGATAGGTAGATAGCAGAGAGAGATAGATAGATAGCAGAGAGAGATAGATAGAGAGATAGATAGCAGAGATAGATAGAGAGATAGATAGCAGAGATAGAGATAGATAGCAGAGATAGAGATAGATAGCAGAGATAGATAGATAGCAGAGATAGATAGATAGCTCAGGAAGGAATTTTTTCTCCCTTTCATAAAGTTGTGGGGGGTTTTTTGCCTTCCTCTGGATCAACAGTTAGGCAGGAAATTAGGATATTGCTAGAGGGTTGAACTGGATGGACGTATGTCTTTATTCAACCTCAAATACTATACTACTATACTATACTATGTATCAATACCAGTAACTTGCCACATTCAACATCAACAACATCCAGCTTTTTTTGAAACTGACAATGAACCTGGCAAACAACGTCCACCGGAAGAACAGTTCCATAGCTTTACCGTTCTCACAGTGAAAAACCCTTTCCGAGCTTGAAGCTAAACCTTTTTTCTTCAAATCTAAAGGATATCCACGTGTCCTCTGACGTGCTTATTGGTGAACAATGCCCCAGATAGTTTATTGTATGGCCCGTTAATGTATTTATACACAAGTAATCATATCCCCATGCAAGCACCTCTTCCAGCGTATATAATTGTAACTTTTCCAGTCTCTCTTCTATTCAAGTCCCCCATCCCCAAAAGATGTCCTTATGTAAAAATGTATGTTATATGGGTAAATGTATGTTATAATCAGTATATTTGTATAAGATTCTCCAATTGTGATGTTTTTAATTGTATTTTTGTATGTGGTTTTTTCATTTCCCCATTTCTTAAATGTATTATTTTGTCTGCACAAGGTGTTTTGTGTGATTTGGTTAATGTGGATACCAACAGGTAAATCCATTATGTATAGTTAGCCGATGAAAGGACATCCTGTGGTCCCAGCATAAGAATCCGAATCAACAGGAGGTAATATTACAAAGACATCTCCGGTAACCTTATCCAGCAAAACTATATTTAGATTCATATCTCTTTCTGTGACATAATTTATGTGAACTGTTTTTAAAAGTGGACTCAGGAGCAAAAGCGTTTCAATCGGAATCCAAACACCCACAGTCTACTTGTGTGGAAAGTGATAGAGATACTTTTGTTTGGATTATGGATTAATACACATAACCATATGAATTTGGTATGCACAAATCCGGCTAACTGCCCATGATACGGATTTGTGAGTTGGGCTTGCTATGGTGCATTAGCCCGTCGCAATACGGGATTGGCAGGGATAGCCACCTTGGGGTGTGTCAGGGAGACCACCTGGAGTGCGCTACTTACACTCCTCTTTGCTCAACCCACACTTCTCTGATTGGGTGTGGTGATCTGGTTACACCCCGTCCAGGTGTAATAAAACTGGCTCTGAAACCCAAAGAGGGAGCCCTCCATTACCATCTAATCTTAGGACTAATAAGAGTTATTTTGAGATTTTGGACCCATCTTTTACAGATTGCTGGATGAAACTAAGTATTCTTTCACTTTTCATCAATTTGTTTTACTGTTGCTTCTGTTTGTGTTTTGTCTTTTATATTTTCTGTAGTTTATGTGTTGCACTGTTTTTGTTTATATTAAAGGATATTCAAACATTAGTGAATCTCTGATTGCTCTAATTAGAACTAAGGAACTCTGCCTCTAAGACGCTACGTTTTTACCAGTATATTATATATATTGTATTCTGTTATATTCCTACCTAATTGTCATATTATTAGTTTTATTGTTACAGCTGTGCATGCTGGGTAGGTTTGTGTACCTTTTAACAGACCTGGTGGCGATCGATACGATGGTTTTATGGTATAAATATATAAGTGACGGGCTGAGGGTTGTAGTGTTCCCGTCACAATACCACTTCCAAATCATTAATAAATAGATTAAATAGAAGTGGCCCCAACACAGAACCCCATGGCACCCCACTTAGCACTTTAGTTCATATTGACGAGGCCCCATTTAACAACTACTCTCTGCATCCTATTTATTAACCAATTTTTCTATCATGTACAAATGTGACTCCCCAGACCAACAGACCTTTGCTTATACATTAGTCGCCTATGGGGGACTGTATCAAAAGCCTTTGCAAATCCAAGTAACTACATCTACTGCTATGCCAGAGTCTAATTTCTACTTACTCCTCATAAAAGCCAAGCAAGTTAGTTTGAAAAGATCTATTCCTCCTAAATCCATGCTGGTTAGTACTTATAATGTGTTAGTCCTTGGAACATAATCTGGTATATGTTCCCTTATAAACTTTTCCAGTATCTTCCCCACCACTGATGTTAAACTTACAGGCTGTAATTACCTGGCTGTAACGACTACCTTTTTGAAATTGGAATATCATCAGCCTTTTTCTCAAGATAAAACATCTCAAGATCTTAAAGAATAAGTGCACTGTAAAATCAAGTTATGTTCATTTGGAAGCTGCAGCTTTAAATACAGTTGCCATATTTTTTTTTCCTGTGCCCCTCCAGAGCCTAGCTTTGTGCCTTGGAGTTGCTGACATCTTGTTATTGATTTGCTGAATGTTAAGCCCCGCCCCAGGATTTCCCCTGCTTTCTCCTGCTTGAGCCTCAAACAGTAATGCCTGTGAGTTCGTGCACTCTTCTGCTTGAGCCTCAAACAGTAATGCCTGTAAGTCCGTGCACCGTACATGTGCACGGAACTCAAAGCATTACTGTTTGAGGCTCAAGCAGGAGAAAGCAGGGAAATTCAGAGGGGCAGAGCTTAATATTCAGCAAACCAGTAACAAGATGTCAGCATCTTTCAAGGTACAAAGCTAGGCTCTGGAGGGGCATAGGTAAAAAAAAATATGGCAACGGTATTTTTAAAAACCGCTTCTTATAAAATGTGCTCTTTTAAACATTAGATAAATATCTCAAATCTATCTAATTTCTGCCTAGTATGGCCAGCTTTAGGGGGAGATGCAATATGGCCCAAATCCTTCTAAAACCCACATTACCCGAAAAAATTTCGGGTTAACGTGGGTTTAGATGGATTTTAATGACAGCACCATTTCAAAAAGTTTTAGGATAGCACTGTGCTAACGATCCAAAATTCCTACCATTAAGTTTTGCACTACTTTGTAGCCTGAACTTAATGGTACAGGTTGTGGAGTGTTAAAGTCATGATTCCCCTAGTTCAATGTGCCGTGTGACCCTGGCTATGCTAAGAATGTGAATACATTTTTAGTTTAGCAGACATAAGGGGAGATTCAATATTAGCACAGTGTTACTTACCAAGCCCGATCCCGTGAGCAATACCTGACGTAATCTCGTTACGTCACGTTTAGGTATCGTGGGATCGGACTAAGGAAAGTAACGCTGTGCACAATATTGAATTTCCCGTATGTACTAAAACTATAAATGTATTTACAATGTTAGGCATAGCCAGGTCAGCACTGCACATTGAACTAGGGGAATCTTGACATTAAAGTTTTATCCCACATTCCCCGTCAGGGCCATTTTATCCACACCACATTGCTCTGCTTCCAGCCACAAGCCTGCTGTCTTGGCCTCAGCACATTTATAACATGGGGTATAAGAATGGGCAAGTACTGATAGTTCAGGACCCCAATAGGTAAGGAATCAGCTCGGCCAACAATGCATTTGGCCTTTGGTTGTCCTTAATAAACACGTAATAGTACACAATAGCTCCTCACCTCGATTCGTCCTGGTACCTGCAACCGTTCTGTCCACAAGTCTGCAGGCAGGGGTGTCCCTAGGGTTTTTGGCACCTGACACACTTTGAATGCCGCCCCTGACTGAGCGGCGCGCACAGCGCGTCGCGGGGCGGGAAAGTGGGCGTGGCTTGTGTGTGGGCGTGGGCGTGTGGGTGTGGCTTGTCCATAGGCGTGGCAAATTTCAGAATTTTGTTTTGAAAATGGTTATTTATACGCTTCTCTTATTTTTAGAAAACATAAAAATGTTGGTGCAACTGGTACTTACATTAGAAAGCCCTACCATACTCTGTAGAATAAAAGATGTTGGACAAAAGATTTGTAAGCCTGCTACCACGTCAAGGTAGACTCTTCAGCAGGGCCCTAACTATTATCTAGATTATATTTATATATAGATTTATTATAATATATAGATTATTTATCTATCTCTGCTATCTGTCTATCTATCTATCTCTGATATTTATCTTATATCATCTCTGGTATTATCTATCTCTGCATCTATCTTATTTATGTATCTATCTCTGCTATCTATCTATCTCTTCTATCTGTCTATCTATATATCTCTGATATTTATCTAGCTCTGCTATCTATATTTATCTATCTATCTCTGCTATCTATCTATCTCTTCTATCTGTCTATCTATCTATCTCTTCTCTCTGTCTATATATCTATTTCTTCTATCTGTCTATCTATCTATCTCTGCTATCTATGTATCTATCTATCTATCTCTGCTATCTTATCTATCTATCTGTCTATCTCTTATCTATCTATCTCTGCTATCTGTCTATCTCGTGCTATCTATCTATCTCTGCTATCTGTCTATTATCTACTCTGCTTGCTATCTGTATCTGTCTATCTATCTATCTCTTCTTATCTCTATATCTATCTATCTATCTCTGCTATCTGTCTATCTATCTTGCTATCTGTCTATCTCTCTGCTATCTGTCTATCTCTGCTATCTGTCTATCTCGCATCTGTCTATCTCTGCTATCTGTCTATTCTGCTATCTGTCTATCTATCATCATTCCTGCTATTTATCTATAATCTTCTATCTATCTCTGTATTTATCTATAAATCTATCTATCTAATTATCTACTATCTATCTAGCTATCTCATCTAGCTATATCTATCTATCTATCTATCTATCTCTGCTATCTATCTATCTATCTATCTATCTTCATCTATCTATCTCTGCTATCTATCTCTGCTATCTATCTCTGCTATCTATCTATCTATCTATCTATCTATCTATCTCTGCTATCTATCTATCTATCTCTGCTATTTATCTATCAATCTATCTGTATTATCTATCTATCTATCATCTATCTATTATCTTCTATCTCTGCTATCTATCTATTTCTGCTATCTATCTATCTATCTCTGCTATCTTTGCTATCTATCTATCTCTGCTATCTATCTATCTAGTATCTATCTAGCTATCATCTATCTATCTATCTATCTCTGCTATCTATCTATCTCTGCTATCTATATATCTATCTATCTATCTCTGCTATCTATCTATCTTGCTATCTATCATCGTATTTCATATCTATCTATCTCTGCTATCATCTATCTATCTCTCGATCATCTAGCTATCTCTGCTATATATCTATCTCAGCTATCTATCTATCTAGCTATCTAGCTATATAGCATCTAGCTATCTATCTATCTAGCTATCTCTGCTATCTCTATATCTAGCATCTCGTATCTATATTCTATCTGCTCTATAATCTATCTCTGATCTATCTACTCTGCTATCTATCTATCTATCTATCTCTGCTATCTATCTATCATATATCTGATCTACTATCTATCTCTGCTATCTATATATCTATCTTGCTATCTTTGCTATCTATATCTTGCTATATATCTATCTAGCTATATCTATCTATCTATCTATCATCTATCTCTGTATCTATTCTATCTCTGACTATCTATATTCTATCTATCTCTGCTATCTATCTATCTCTGCTATCTATCTATCTCTGCTATCTATATCTCTATCATCTATCTCTCATCCGCTATCTATCTCGCTATCTATCATTATCTGATCTCTGTACTAATTCTATCTCTCTATCTTCTTCTAGCTATCTATTATTCTCATTATCTATCTAGCTATCTATCTATCTAGCTATCTCTGCTATCTCTCTATCTAGCTATCTCTGCTATATATATCTATCTATCTCTGCTATCTATCTATCTCTGCTATCTATCTATCTAGCTATCTATCTATCTAGCTATCTATCTATCTAGCTATCTCTGCTATCTCTCTATTAGCTATCTCTGCTATCTATATATCTATATATCTCTGCTATCTATCTATCTCTGTATCTATCTATTATCATCTATCTATCATCTGCATCTATCTTATCTATCTATCTATCTCTGCTATCTATATATCTATCTCTGCTATCTATCTATCTATCTCATCTATCTATCATCTCAGCTATCTATCTATCTAGCTATCTATCTATCTAGCTATCTTGCTATCTCTCTATCTAGCTATCTCTGCTATCTAGCTATCTCTGCTATCTATCTCTGCTATCCATCTATATCTATCTCTCTCTCTCTCTATCTATCTATCTTATATCTATTCTCTCTCATCATCTATCTCTCTATCTCTGCTATCTCTCTATCTCTGCTATCTCTCTATCTCTCCATCTCTGCTATCTATCTCTGCTATCTATCTCTGCTATCTATCTCTGCTACCTATCTCTGCTACCTATCTATATCTATTCTCTCTCTATCTATCATCTATCTATCTATCATCTATCTATCTATCTCTGTATCTATCTATCTCTAAGTTCTATCTATCTATCTCTGCTATCTATCTATCTATCTATCTATCTATCTATCTATCTCTGCTTTCTATCTATCTATCTCTGCTTTCTATCTATCTATCTCTGCTTTCAGCTATCATCTATCTATCTTATCTCTGCTATCTATCATCTATCTCTGCTATCTATCTCATCTCTCTATTCATCATCTATCTATCATCATATACTATCAAGTATCTATCATCTACTGCTATCACTATCTCTATACTATCTTTATCTCTGCATATCTCATCTCTTCATCTCTCTTGCTATCTATCTATCTCATCTATCTATATACTGCTATCTATCTCTATCTTATCTATCTATCTCTGCTATCTATATCTATCTCCACTCCACATCTACTACTCTGCTCATCTATCATCATCTATCTCTGCTATCTATCTATCTATCTCTGCTATCTATCTATCTATCTTGTATCTATCTATCTATCTCTATCTATCTCTCCTATCTATCATCATCTCGCTATCTCTATCATCTTTATCTATCTATCTCGGCTACTAGCTATCGATCTCTGCTATCTATCTATCCCACACACACACACACACCATAACACCGCACACACATCTATCTATCTATATCTCTCTATCTATCATCTACTCTCTTCTCTATCATCTATCTCTCTCTCTATCATCTATCTATTCTCTGCTATCATCTATCTATCATCTATCTATCTATCTACTATCTATCTCTGCTATCTATCTATCATCTCTGCTATCTATCTATCTATATCTATCTTGCTATCTATCTATCTATCTACATCTATCTATCTTGCTTATCTTCTATATACTCTGCTATCTATCTATCTATCTATCTATTATCTATCTATCTATCTATCTATCTATGCGTATCTATCTCTGCTATCTATCTAATATCAGCTAGAATAGATAGCAGAGATAGATAGATAGATAGATAGCAGAGATAGATAGCATAGATAGATAGATAGCATAGATAGATAGATAGATAGGAGATGATAGATAAGATAATAAGGAAATAGCAGAGAGGAGAGATAGATAGATAGATAGATAGATAGATAGATAGATAGCAGAGATGATAGTAGATGGATAGATAGATAGATAGATAGCAGAGATGATAATAGATAGATAGATAGCAGATGATTGAGATAGAGATAGCAGATAGATAGATAGATGATAGCTAGATAGATAGCGAGATAGCATCATCTATCTATTATCTATCTCTGCTATCTATCTATCTATTTCCTGTCTATCTATTCTATCTTGCTATCTATCTATCTATATCGATCTATCTATCTATCTCTGCTATCTATATCTATCTATCTACTTCTATCTTCTATCTCTATCTATCTTTATAATCTATCTATCTATCTATCTCTGCTATCATATCTATGCTATCTATCATCTACTTATCTCTACTATCTATCTATCTATCTATCTCTGCTATCTATCTATCTCTGCAATCCATCTATCTATCTCTCCCTGCTATCTCTCCATCTATCTATCTCTTCTATCTATCTCTCTTTTCTTATCATCTCTTATCACTATCTATCTTCTATGTCTACATATCTTGCATCTACTATCTATCTCTGCTATCTATATCTCATCACTACTCTATCACATGCTATCTATCGATCGTCTATCATCGATCTATGCTATTCGATTTGTCTGCGTATCTAATGTATCCTGCTATCTATCTATCTATCTATCTCTGCCTATCTCTCGATCTATCTGCTATCTCTATCTATCTATCTATGCTATATATCTATCTGCATCTATCTATCTCTGTATATCTATCTTATCTCGCATCTATCTATCTATCCTCTGCTATCCTCGGCTGACTATCTCCCTCGACGCATCTCTATCTATCGATCCTCGCTATCTACCTGCTCTCTCATCTATCTCTGCTACTCGATCTCATCTCTGCATCTCTATATCTATCTCTATCTATCTCTATCTATCTCATCTATCTATCTCATCTATCTATCTCATATCTATCTAGCTATCTATCTGCTATATCTCATTCTCACTAGCTATCGCCTATCGATTTCGTATCATGCCTAGCGATGATCTCTAGCTATCGACCTATCTCTGCTATCTATCTGACTCTATCTGTCTATCATCTCTGCGTATGCTATCTATCTATCTATCTCGTGCTATCTATCTCTGCTATCTATCTCTGCTATCTATCTATCTATCTATCTCTGATATCGATCTATCTATCTATCTACTGCTATCTATCTCTGCTATCTATCTATCTATCTCAGCTAGATAGATAGCTAGATAGATAGCAGAGATAGATAGATAGATAGATAGATAGATAGATAGCAGAGATAGATAGCATAGATAGATAGATAGCAGAGATAGATAGATAGATAGCAGAGATAGATAGATAGCAGAGATAGATAGATAGCAGAGCGATAGAGAGAGGATAGATAGATAGATAGATAGCAGAGATAGATAGATAGCAGAGATAGATAGATAGCAGAGATAGATAGCTAGCAGAGATAGATAGATAGCAGAGATAGATAGATAGATAGCAGAGATAGATAGATAGATAGCAGAGATAGATAGTGATAGCAGAGATAGATAGATAGATAGAGATAGCTAGATAGATGTAGAATAGTAGCAATACTATCTATAGTATCTATCTATCTATCTATGCTATTATCTATATCTTGTATCTATCTATCTATCTCTGTGATCTATCTATCTATCTCTAGCTATCTTCTGCATCTATCTATCTATATCTGTATCTATCTATCTATCATCTCTGCTATCTACTCTATCTATCTATCTATCTCTATCTCTCTATCTATCTACTATATCTATCTATCTCTCTATATACTATACTCTCTATCTCTGCATCTATCTATCTCTATCTATGCTATATCTCTATCATCTATCTATCTCTGCTATCTATCTATCTATCTGCGATCTATGATATCTATCTATCATCTGCTATCTAATCTAAATCTATTGTCTCTTATCATCTATCTATCATCTCGCTTATTATCTATCTATCTATCTCTGCATCTATCTATGCTATCTATCTCTGCTATCTATCTATCTATGCTATATATATCTATCCTCTACGCTATCTATCTATCTCTGATATACCTATCTATCTATCTCTGCTATACTATCTATCTATCTCTGCTATTCTATCTGCATCTATCATATCTCTATAGCTATCTTTATCTATTATCTCATGTTTACTATCATATCTATCTACTGCTATCTATCCTATCTATCTATCTATGCTATCTATCTATATCTGCTATCTATCTACTCTCATCTATCATTATCTATCGACTATCTATTCTATCTATTGATACTATCATCTATCTACTATCTTATCTATCTATCTGCTATCTATCTATCTATCTTGACTACTATCTACTATCTATCTCATCTATATATCTATCTATCTCTGCTATCTATCTATCTATCTATGCTATTCTATCTATATACTCTGATCTATCTAATCTATCTTGCTATCTATCTATCTACTGCTATCTAATCTATCTATCTATCTATCTATGCTATTATCTATCTATCTATATCTATCTATCTATACACTATCTATCTATCTCTGTCTATCTATCTATCTCTGCCTATCTTATCTATACTATCTCTAGCTATCTATCTATCCTCTATCATCTGTATCTATCTATCTCATACTCTTACTATCTATTCTTTCTGCATATCTATCTATCTATATCATCTATCTATCTATCATCATCTACTTATATCTATCTATATATCTCTCATCTATCTATCTATCTCTATCTATCTATACTATCTCTGCTTATCTATCTATCTACTCCTATCTATCTCTCTTATCTATCCTCATCTATCTATCATCTATTCTCTTCTATATTTCTATCTCTGTCTAATCTATCTATCTCTGATCTATCTATTCTACTATCTATCTCTGCTATCTATCATCTAGCTATCTATCTATCTCTGCTATCTATCTATCTATCTCTGCTATCTATCTTATCTCTGCTATCTATCTTCTCTGCTATCTATCTATCTCTAAGTTCTATCTATCTATCTCTGCTTTCTATCTATCTCTGCTATCTATCTATCTACTGTATCTATCTATCTCTGCTATCATATCTATCTATTCTATATCTATCTCTGACTCTCTATCTATCTTGCTCTCTATCTATCTCTGCTATCTATCTATCTATCTTGCTATCTATCTCTCTCTGCTATCTATCTCTCTCTGCAAGACTGCGACTAACTGCCAACCCCACTACATACAATAGTACCCCACGGTGAAACCTGTTCTGCCAGCTGAGTTGAACTTGAACTCTCACCACACTTCTGCCTGTCTCCACACAGACCCAGCCCTCCCGCTCACCTTTACCCTCCTGCGCCTTGGCCTCCGGTTTCTTTCTTCTGTCCCTGTAGCCAGCTCAGCGCACGGAGAAGGGTTCCCCCCTTGTGCTTCTTCTTTTTGGGTTCATTGTGACCGCATCTGGCCGGGGGGGAGCAACGACTCGTCACTGTCAGGGGGGTTGTCTGGGTGGACATTCACTGGGTGGGAGGCATAGTCGGGCTGGTCCCGGACGGGTACTCCTGGGCGCGCAAGTAGTCAGGTGACGTCACGTACGTAACGTACGTCACTTACGCAAAACGGCGCCGCGCGAGAAGACCTTTCTGGCCAATCAGAAAGGTTAGCAGGCAAAATTAAAAATAAAAAAAACTATTTCCAGCGATCCTATTGGATCCGAACTTCCGGGTTCCCCGCTCTTCAACATTGGCAGCCGCAGTGATGGGTTCTGGGGTCCGAGATTTCACCGGAAGGTCCGGAAATCATTGGCAAACTATTGGATGCGCTCCTAAGGTAAAAAATGCTGCGCTTTACAAGAGGGGAAAAGCCCGCCTATTATTTATTTATTTATTTTGGGTCTTGAGTGCCGCCATGAGCAACTGTTTCAAGTTGCTTATGGTAGGAGCGGCGCTGTCTGCAGGACAACCATAAGGAGTAGAGGAGAAAGATAAGAATGTTTTTAACACTATACAGAGGGGCCAGCAGTGGGCAAAATTTACTCTATAACCCCATAGAGTAATCCCAGTTCTGCCTTATTCCTGTTCTATTTTACCGTGTGCCATTGCGCACCTTTAGAAAATAAATTATTAATGGATATTCCAGGGCCCATCTATCATCACATGATCTGGGCAGTTCCATTCGTTTAGATGTGATTATAACAAAAATAAAGCCTTCAATCGCCTAAAGATAACCTCTGGTATGGATGGTCTTAAACGTTATCATGGAAATAAGCAAATAAACTGGTACCAGCAAGCCCTGTGGCGCGTGCACACTCCCGACCCCCCCTACCAGTGGGTGGTGGTTAGATGATGTCATGGGTGGGCACAGATGGGTCCAGTCTCCATGCATATTTACAGCTGTCTTTTAGTAGTAGGATGTGCTATTAATCTGCAGCCACCAAAATAGATGTTATATAACTGCATTAATAAGCTATTATCTGATTGGCTGCTGAAAATTAATAGCACAGGCAAACTTTTGCACTTTTTTTGTATCACCCTTTTCAATATATTTTCCCCTCAATTATACCATATATAATTAGAATTATATTTAAAAAAAAACACAGAGAAAATGTGTAGATGATAAATGCAACTTGTAAAACCCCAAAAAGTACTTTTAACTAAAAAGCCAGGTCAGTCTAAAAATGGGCAAAGTGTATTTTACATTATTAAGGGCATGTCCACCCTTTAGAAAACTTTGATATGCGGTAGGGCATGCCCCAGCCCCAACCACATTAATATTATGTTAGAAAGTCCCCGATCCTTACTTACTTTCCCTCTTTCCTCCGCCGCACTGTTCCGGCCCTCTGTGATAGAATTGCAAGCAGGGGTGGGACCGGCAACCGCCTCCGTGATTGGCTGAGAGGCAAGCCAATCACGGTCGCGGCTGCCAGGAGTTCTGAACAGCGGAGGAAAGAGGGAAGGTAAGTAAAGATTGGGGGACTTTTTGCAATAATATTAATGCGGTGGGGCTGGGGGAGCATGCCCTACCGCATACCCAAAGGTTTTAATGTTAGGGGAGGGAGAGAAAAATGGGGGAGGAGAGTGGGAGGGAGGTGGGGAGGGCTGCACTGAGCATGCCTCAAACCCTGACGAGGTTGAGGCAGACTCAGGCCACGCATGAGTCACACCACTGCTCTACACAGCAGTTTCCTGGACTTTGGAGGGGCACAGCAGGGAAAACATTTTGAGCAGGAATGTAAGTAAGGTTGTTTTAAAACTTTTTAATGTGGCCAGTAAGGGGTTTAATTTAGTTTTGGGGGGTGGACATGCCCTTTAAGCTGTGTTATCTGCCATCACCGCGAGTCCTACTTGCGAAATGAAATTGTATTTATAGTTTGATTTATCCAGTGATAAAAAGGCCTAGGTTCGAAACAGTTTTTTTGAACATCTATTAGACTCTATAAAAAAAAAGAATCAGTCATTGTGGCAACAATGGCGTTGTGATGAAAATAGAAAAATACTGACTTCGGTTCAATTGCAATATGTATAATACGTGCTGCTTTCAATTGGCATGCATAATCCTGGACGCTGTAGGATTTATCAGGTCTCTGGGGATTTAAAGTTGAAAGGATACCTAGAAAAGTCCCTCAGGAATGGCTACACCTCTATCAGTCACATGCTATGGATTACAGAATAATTCATACCAATGATATAGTATATTATTATCAATATAATACATAAGGCTAGGCATTTTCAATGGGAAGGTGCAGTGGTGAGAATCTATATTACAATCACTCAGTGATGTCACTGAGTGACTTCCTGTATTCTACTGCCTCTCCCACTGTCTCCCCCTCCTGTATTATTGATTTATATAGGAATCCCTGTTTATTCTTGACAGACTATGTTCTGTCCTTCTTTCTCTTTCAATAGGAACGGTAATTAACTATTATACATTAAACAGGGATTCCTATATAAATGACGAATACAGGAAGGGGAGAGACAGTGGTAGTGGGCAGGTTATTTTTTTTGGCTGGCCTATGTATTATAAAAAATAATACGCTACATACAGTGTAATATATGGATTTACTTCACCTCGGGTTCCATGACCTGTATAAAAAGCACTTTTCAGCTGATAAAGCTCCGTGTGACTAAGGCGGAGCGAAACGCGTCCTACCATGTGGTGATAGGATTCGACTTTATCCCACTTCTCTTCCTTTGCACTGTATCTTTATCGCTGGTCGTAAGTAGGAAAACCCCCATGATGTAGACTTACTTGACTTAGCATGACTACATGACTGATAGTGGTATCATATAGATATATTTTTACACAGTGTATTATGTTTACATTGATTACACTTTAAGAGAATGCTGGGAAGTTTTTAATTATTTTTAATGTACATATCCCTGCCAATTATAATAAAGAATTTTTAGCTTTTCACGTTATACATGCTCTTTCTTATCAGAGTGTGCAGACCAGACCTTTTTCTATCTTTTTATAGTCCGTGTACTGTTTTCTGAGTCTAGCTCCCCTATATAGGTTTATACATTTTCAGTGCCCTAACTTGCCGATTCTGCCAAATCGGCACAGCCAAAATAGTGGATACTTACAAGACATATAAGGGTGTCCACAGCCACAGGGCTTCCCCTAGTTGCTGGAAGGTGGGGAAAATGTACTATAATCCCTACCTCACCTGTAAACCAAGTTTCCAGCAGCCTGAACCTGCAGTTGTGGATGCCAGGCCAATGCCAAGTGATACGTGCAGATGATATTTATGGTGGGAAGCATGGACATCTCAGGCTTGCCTGTCCTGAGCGGAGGAAGATGACTTCAACTGGCCAACCAGCCAGCACCTCTGCCTCTTTGTTGTTTGTGACAAGGAAGGAAAGTGTCAAAACCAAGAATCTTCAGTCTGTTGTGGTGGACAACCATGTTGTCATGGATTGCGTCATTCTGGCGCTGACATTACCCTAGTTCGTACTGATGTAGTGGACGAGGAGAATATAATGCCTGGAAAATGTCTTGCCATTTCGGGAGTGTGGGGTACCTGTCCGCTAGTACCACGGCAAGGGTTTTTTTATTATTGGGGTGCTGGGAGGGGGGTGAAGGAAGTTGGAGTTTATAAAGATATTTCTGTACCCATGTTATTGGGAGAATTTTGGGAGACCTTATCTGTCATTTCGCTCCTCCAAAGGAAAGCCTGGAATTACCAACCAAACTTTCTGGACAAGACAAGGTACTGTGTAATAATGTAGGTGTAGCATCTGGGGTATCTTGTGTAGTGGACAGGGGAGGAGGAAGGTGGGTGTTGAAGGTGTTGTGATTCTCTTTGTGAGATAAAGCGTAAACATATTCTAATGAATGTGTAATTGATAAATGTATTTCAAATGCTATTAATATAATTAATGCTTGTAAACCTTGTAATATTGTATTGCCTGTGTTAGCTGTCACTCACGGTGACTACAAGGGCTGCTGGGGTGGCAGTCAATGGGCTCAGAGCAGGGGGTAGGTGATTGTATTTCCTATCCTTGCTTTGTCCCAGTTGACATAGCCCCTGCCAAGCTCCACTACTCTCCACAGGGCAGTTGGCTGGAACTTGTGACGCAGAACATGTGCTAGCACTGCGGACTGCAGATTGGGACAGCCAGAAAGCAAAAATTTAGCTCATTAGTAGAGGGTGGAGGGAATGACAGGTTTCCCCAAGGTATTCCCTGGTATCTCCTGATAACTTAGGGCAGTGTAACATGAGAGGGAGGACGGGAGACCAGAGCAGATGTCGAACAGTGCCAGAACCAGTAGGGGCCAAGTGTATGACTGGAGAGGGGGAGGGGATGGACAGGAATTCCCTAGGTGTCGCTCTTACTGAGGTAGATAAAGCTTCAGTTGTAGGTAATAGGAGAGTAGAATCCCTTATACTGTACCCAAACTTTCTGAGATTGTGAGCAGCATTCGGAGTGTAGGCCAGGCTTAGGAATCAGTTCAGGAGTGTGTGGGGTAGGGGGTTAGGACTCAGAGTAGGGTCCTGGAGAAAGGTGTTTTTACCCAGACCAAGGGAGAAAGAAGTAACTGTATAAATGCATTCGAACCATTACCTGTCTCTGTGGCAAGTGAAAACTCAGTGATAGGAGTTGATAAAGGACAGGTGTTAGTGGCTGTTCCTGGTATAGATTACAAGGATGTAACCTCCTGAGGACCACAAGGTCCTGGTAGAGCCCAATTGTTGGTCCAAGCCCCAGTGTGAACGGGGAGATAGTGAACAGGAGGGCAGGACGCAGAGTTGCCAGAATGAAATTACTAATTGTCTTGAATACAATCTAAATGATGATGGTAGTAATGTACCTGTCAGTGTCACTGAAGGTTGTGTTGGATCGGTAGACAGACTGCAACAAAACTAAATTTTTCCCGAGTGTAAACAAGGTACTGACCATGTTGTGGTCCAGCATCAACAAATGTGCAGAGATGGTCTGCAAGGGGGGTAACAAGTTGGTACTGTTAGGTAAAATTGAACTCCAAAACAGTTCAGCTTCTACCTGCTGTATTGTGGCAAGGCGGTAAAAGGTTACGCAAAATGAAACACATTTTCCAGCAGCAAAATATCCCAATCGCTGTAAAAGATGGAAGCCGCCATGGCAAGATGGTTGTCACATCAAGCAGAGGCTGGCAGAGGTTCTTTGAGCTGGAAAGGATCGTGTGATCATTCCGGGCTTACGTCTTAAAAAGGGGAGGTGTCACAATCATGAGAATAATGTATGTTGATATGGGGAAATTTATGTCATAATCGTATTATTGTATATGATTCTCCAATTTCTTATATTTTAACTGTATAAATTGTATGTGATTTTTCACTTCCCTGTCTCTTAAATGTGTTATTTTTCTGTCTGCACAAGGTGTATTGGTAATATATTAGAAAGCAAAACATATATCAGGATTCATATCTCTTCTGTGACCATAATTTAGGTGTGAAATATTTTTAAATGTGGACTCAGGAGCAAAAGCGCGTTTCATGCCAAATCTAAACACCCACGGTCCACTTTGTGTGGAAAGCGACAGAGACACTTTTGTTTGGTTATGGATCAATACGCAATAACCATATTGAACTTGGTATGTAAAAATCTGTCTAACTGCCCTGGATATGGATTTGTAAGTCGGCGTGCTATGGCGTGTTACCCCGTCGCTATACGGGATTTGGCAGGGATAGCCACCTTGTGGGTGTGTCAGGGAGACAACCTGGAGTGCGCTACATCCTTTGCTCAACCCAAACCTTTCTCTGATTGGGTATGGTGATCTGGTTACACCCTGTCAGGGGTATAAAAATGGCTCTGAAACCCAAAGAGCATAACTCTGCATTTTACAATCTAATATTGGACCAATAAGAGTTATTTTGAGGGCCGATAACTCTGGACTCCATCTTACACGGATAACCTTCTTATTTCATCCTGGAACATTAAAGGGCAAGTCCAAGCCACTGAAATAGAAAAATTACATACAGGGTGTAAACCACCCCCCCAATATTCTAAACGGTAATAGTTGAAAATCTGAAATATAAGTCTAACCTGAAATCCTGCCACAACATCTGTTGCCCCGTTTCTCAGTTAGAACTGTCAGTTATGGATTTGACAGTTGACATCACAGCCAGTGACTGAATGTCAATCCCCTAGCTGCCTCTTCTGAGCATGCCCAGGCTCAGTACAGGCTCAGTACAGGTTTCTAAATTACTCAGTTTCCACAAGGCATCCAGAAGCATAGCAGGCATACAGTAATGAATTCATAGGACAAAGTATGATATATCAACATATTTTAAAAAGAGGCCATTTTTTCTAAAAGATGTTCTTATGAGGGTGGAGTTGTCCTTAAGGACTGAAACTAATTATTATTTCACTTTCATCCCATTTTGTTTTAATGTTGCTTATGTTGTGTGTTTTATCTGTTATATTTTTCTGAATTATGGTTTCGCACAGTTTGTTATAATTAAATGATATTCTAATTGTTAGCTGAATCTCTGATTGCTCTAATTAGAACTAAGGAACTCTGCCTCTGAGACGCTACGTTTTTACCAGTATATTATATCTATTGTATTCTGTTATATTCCTACCTGTACGTGGTAGCCAATTAATGGTCATTATTATTAGTTTTATTGTACAGCTGTGCATGCTGGGTTGGTGGCAGATACCGATGGTTTATGGTAAATATATATAAGTGAAGGGCAACTCCCAATCGGGGTCTTGGGGTTTTTGAAGTGAGCTAAGCGTGCTCAGAGTGCCCCTGGGCTGAGGGTTGTAGTGTCCCCGTCACAATATGTACAATTCCAAAATGGGGATCTGGTTTTAATCATGTGGACAGGAAACAAACATAAATACACAAAGTATGATGGCTAACTAAAACCCTTCAATATGTATAGAAACAAATTTTTCACTCGTATGGTGTCTCTAATAATGTACTTGCAAGATGATTGTGGTGAACAAATTATTTGTCTTATGCACAAATTTACACTGATTGGAATTAGAGATGTAATGTGGGTTCGAATAGAACCCAGTTTCGAACCAAATTCTGAGGGTTTAGAAGTCCCGACAAAACTTCGGAACTTCGAATTTCACAGAAACCGGATTTTTAATTTTTTTTTTTTTTTTTAAAAAAGTAGAACAATTATCGAAAATCAAAAGCAGATGATTTTTCGAAAATCTAAAGTAGATGTTTTTCGAAAATTGAAAGTAGGCGATTTTTGAAAATAGACAATTTTCAAAAATTGAAAGTAGACTATTTTCGGAAAAACGAAAGTAGACTATTTTCGAAATTCGAAACCTGAAATTTCAGTTTCGAACATCTCTACTAGACACTATGCTGAGATGAAGCACAATGAAGATCAATTGACATTTTGGCTTATCGACAGTAGATGCACTGTGTAAGGGGGGGGGGCAGGGTGCGTAAACTTAACAGCAAGAGGTGTGGTGGGTGCATAGACTCAATACTTTAGCACAAACAGGGAATAAACAGGGACTATGACCTGTATTTTCCTTTGATTTGATACTAGGTGTGTTTCTTTTTACGTACACAGGTTCCAGCGGTGGGTGATCGGGGAAGATGTATAAGTCTATTGTGATGTTATAACAATTTGTTTCTATACATATTGAAGGGTTTTAGCTACCCTATACTCATACATTGTGTAATTATGTAATTCCTTTCCACATGGTTTTAAAACAGATCCACTATTTTGGAATTGACATATCTCATTTGTTAGCTTGAGAAAGGAGGCGCAGTCCTTCGAAACGTCGCTTGTTACCATCTGTACGAATGGGATAAATATAGATATTAAGCATTACAAAGTATCTTGAGTGCCGTATCATGCAACTGTAGAAAATTACAGTGCACTTGCAAACAAACACTTTATTGAAACATACAAAGGCAACGTTTTGGCCCTTTGTTGGGCCTTTTCAAGCCAAAGCCAACATTTGTGCATACAATTCTATGTCTATTTTGCAAAAATACATACAAGTAATAATCCTTGTTTAACCCCTTAGGGGAATAAAGTGCCTAACCTATTTATCCACCAAGCTTTCCTTTTCTTTAACTCCAACTGTCGATCATTCCCTTTGAGGTGATCGATATGGACTTCATGAACTTCATTTGGTCCGGTTTATGTTCCAAGTCCAAATAATGTTTTGGAACAGGAAGTGCTACCTGTCAGTTTGAAATATTATATCTATATATATATATACAGTCAAATGGTGAACCAGAGCACTCCAAGGTTTAATTAAACACATTTATTTTGTAGTTCCCGATCACGCGTTTCAGCCATCTTGAATGTGGCCATCATCAGGGTTGATGACGGCCACATCCAAGATAGCTGAAATGAATAAGGTTTACATTGCCTTACAGCAGCACCGTTACACGGAGGGTGAGGGATCTGGTGCATGTGTATCTATCTATATAAATATATCCCTTATCCCTTATATTATAAAATATATCATATCTTCATAGGAGATTGCAAGGTGGTTTTTAGGAGCTATCAATGAGGTGGGGGGGTTTTATAGGATATTACATATAGGAAAGGTGTATATGTATTGTGTGTACTATCTCATGTTACCATTTAACTGACCATCAATAAATGTATAAAAGTATAGCACTGACTTATATTAGGTGCAAGACAAAATACAAATATTTAAAATTACTTACAGAGCTGAGATTCCTATATCAAATATGGTATGGTCAATGGCAGCTTAAACCACACCCTGTGTCTGCTCCATGTGAATACAAGTGTAATCCAAAAAAAGTTTCTGTCTGCTACACAGGATATGTATTGTAATATACAAAACTAGGCTCCATATATACCACCTCCAGCCTGCAGGTGGTGTAAGGTGAGTAATAAGAAAACAAGACATTTTTCTTATTACATACATGTTTTCTAGGTAGGAGGAGAGAAAGTGAAAGTAAATTGTGGTGCGTGTTATGGAGTGACATTGAATGCAACACAATGTCATTGTATAAGATCCTGCTAACACCTGTTAGGAGGACAGTTATTGGACAGACAAGTTACCTTTTTGGATACAAACTCCAAGTTACCTTTATGGATTCAAACTCTGAGGCAACAGATAAGTGCACACCAACTAACAAGGACAGACCAATATACAGGCCTGGTCAATATTTAAAGTGGTGCACCATAGGCAGGGACTACTCCATTACTGCAACATGTTATGTGGGAAAACTGTTTATGTTTTGTTATTAAATTATTGCAACTACTTCGTAAATGAAATTAAAACTGGTTTATGTTTAAAGATAAAGTGCATAGTCGCTTTGTGCCAGACCACCAGAGTAACCCACTGTGGTTGCTACCCATAATAATTCCATAAAGCAATGAATGGTACAAATTGGTGGCAGCAGTGCTGGTAATACCATTTATTCTCCCTGATTGATTTAAATCCTCCTGTCATTGTACCTGCAGATGTGAAAGCTGCCCAATTAGACTCAGTAACTAGGGAGTGGACTAGGCTCTATTCATTTTAGCTTGGGGGGGGAGCTTTAACCCCTCCTTTGCTCTTTAACCCCACCTCACCTTAAAGGGCTGTCCACCCTAAATAAAAAATTTTGCTATAATGTCCCCTCCCCACCCCAACCGCCATGTTAGTTCTGTAATAAAAGTTTCCCAATCATACATACCGTCCCTTTCCTTCCCGGGCTGTCTTCTCCTCTTGCAAACCGGAAGCTGCAGAGAGGGGCCGGACTGGCAGCCGTGTCTGTGATTGGCTGCCAGTCAGCCAAAATACAGATGCGGCTGCCGGCTAAGAAGAACAGCCACAGGATCAAAGGGTGTAAGTATGATTAGGGAACTTTTATTACAGAACTAAAACGGTGCTTGGTGGGTGGGAAGAGGGTTTAGGAACATTATGGCCAAGCAAGCAGAGAGGGATTCAGATGTAGGGGGGAGGGGGGGAAGGCTCCCCGCCATGACATAAACAAACTGACAGGACAGATCAGGGCCAGAGAAACCTTTTGGAAGGGGAGACATTCCTACACTCCAGTTTCCTGGACTTTGAACAGACATTTGCAGAGGAGAACCATAAGGAGCAGAGATGTAAGGTAAGGATTTTTTTTTTTTTAAACTACATAGTGGGGCAGTAGTGGGTTTAAATTATAGATTTGGGTGTGGACATGCCCTTAATCTATAACATAAGCAGCTATAAATGTGGCACTTGCCTGGTGGTGAATACTAAGTATGAACATAGCATGTTTATTGAACCACAAAGTGTGACAGGATTTCCTGGGTCTACACCGCAAGATATACTAGCACACTTATACAAGTCCATGGTTCTTACTGCACAGCTTAGATTCACAACAGTCAACAGTCTAATGTCAGTGAATTTACATTCCCATGGGTACGCACATATGACCAACAGCCTGACTGGGACTAAGGGGCATATTATAAAGGTTTGTTAAACTTTCGCCTTCTTTAACGCAGCCTTTTCGCCTAATTTGGTCTTTTCGCTATTTTTAAAGCAGTGATAACCAGTAGCGAAAGGTCATTACCGTTACATTCGCTTTTCGCCATACATCGCTGTGGTAACCGCTTAAGATATTATAAAATGGCGAAAAGGGTGTTACTTTGCGTTAAGTTAGCCATTCCAATTTGCCAAGTCTGTGGTGGTGAATACGCAATAAGTGGGCATTTATTTAGCTGCCAATGGGTCCATAGAAGGGTGTCAGTACATTGTGGAGTGTTTCTCAATACTCAAGTACCCAGGGGGGTGGTGTAGACTATTTTCCAGCATTACTGTAATACGATCTGAGAGATTTCGCTTTTTTAAGGTTAATTATTCGCTTTTAAAGTTTTTTTTTTTGAAAGGGATTTTATTACAATAAAGTCAAATGTGGGTCTGAGGTACATATTTATAAAAGGGGCAGTATTTTTGCTTTTCCCCCACCAGTCTTTACCATAATTTTTTAAAACTTTCAACTTTACCTTCATCAAAGTTATTAAAAAGGCGAATTTTCATCAAAAGAGAAAATTATCTAGCAAAAAGTACCACTAATAATGCTGAAAAAGCCTCAGCACTTGATGGTAAATAGGTAATACTCCTGGTAGTTTTTCAAAAGTACTATTTAAATTATTAAAGCTTAATATACACTGATCTATTTAAAAATAGTGTTTTTTTCAGCCAAAGATATAAAATAGTATAAAACTCAAAAGGCGGAATTTTCTCATTTGGCTTATAGGAATGGTAAATAGTGTAACAACTCAAAAGGTGAATTTTCTCATTTTATTAAATAGGACACGTTTTAAGCATTGCTTATTTTCAGCAAACTGCAGCTAATTATCAAACCAGTTACATTAATATGGGAACATACCATAGTTGTGGCTGTGTAAGGATAGTCATGTGAAAAAACATTCCTAGTAAATAATGATGTTTTGCGAAAATTCTGTAACACTGCATAAAAAATGCAAAAAAAAAAACCATAAACAATATATATAAAAGAAGAAAATTTGTATATAAAAGACTAAAGCTTCCAAAGATTCACAAAATTCTATATACAGTAAATGTGAATTATAGATATTATGTGAATCTTTTTGAAGCTTTAGATTTTTTATATGAATTTTCTTTCTTTATATATATTATGTTTTAGTATATCCTTACGATTTATGCACTTTTAAATATTATCAGTATATATTACAATTCCTTGCACTTTTAAATGAAGCACTTTTTGCAAATGATGTTTGTGATATGTATAGCCTCACTGTGGAACCCTGGGCTGTCAATCAACTGCCAGATGACATTTGTAGAGATGTACTGAACTTTGAAAAAATCGGTCGCGCGAGAATCACGGATTTTTGAAAAATCCCGTTAATCGAAAATCCGCAAAGTGGACCCGTTTAAAACGTAGATTATTAAAATGAAGAAAGTTCGGCAAAATCCGCATAAAAGTGGTCTAAATAGCCTTGGTAACGAACACTTAATCACTCAGGGGACCGGGTAAGACCTTAAGAACACGTATCAATGCCTTACAATACCAAAAATTTCAGTCCGCTAGCGTGAATTTAAAAAAAACGGTTATTTGAAAATACAAGGGTTTCCGTAAAAACGGAGACGTTAAGTAAAAACGAGGATATTTCATAACACGAGGATTTCGTAAAAACGAGGAACCGGAAACTTCCTGCCTGCACAATGGCGAGTTCTGTTAGGCAGATGTATGCCACACAGTACCTCCTGGCCAGGGGGTACAATGATTCCCCCCTGGCACACATACTGTTGCGGCACACGAAAGCCGCAGGATTATGGAGGGGCTCCAGCGCCGGCTCACTGTTGCCGCTTCGGCTACCAGACCACTGTACCTCACACTCCAGAGGCAGTGGTCTGATCTGAAGAGGCAGGGCCCTCATTATGTTCAAGCCATGCAGCAACTGATGGAAGGCAAGTATATTTTATTATATTACTGTATTGTAATAAAGTAGTAAGTAAAATATTTTAATTACTCTGACAAAAAACATATTTATGTATATACCTTACCATTAATGCCAATTACACACCACCACATTGGCCACCATTCCCCTATATAGTAGTTTGCACAAAACAAGGAAGAAGGCGATGGGGGCGGGTATGAGTTACATAATGTCCACTGCGGTTTGCCACCCTGTTGTGGGGCCAGGCAGGCTTGGCCCCCACTGGACATACCCCTCACCATTGGCTTCTCTCATCAGAGTATGCTTCGTGCAAGGGGAAAGCGGGTGGTAAAGGTGTGTAAACGGGGTAGGAAACAGCACCATTGAGTTACAGCAGGCCCACTGCAGTTTGACCACCATTGTTGAAGAGCCAGGCAGGCTTGGCCCCACTGGCATGGACACCCCTCACCCCACTGGCTTCTCTCCTCAGAGTTGCTTCGTTGGCAAGGAGGAAACGGGGTGAAAGGTTAAGGTCTTTGTAGGAACAGCGAACCATTAAGTTAACAGCAGGCCCATGCAGTTTGCCACCATTGTTGAAGAGTCAGACAGGCTTGGCCCAACTGGACATACCCTCACCCAATTGGTTCTCTCCTCAGAGTAGCGTTGCTTGTGCAAGGAAAGCGATGAAGTGAACGGGTAAGGTTTGTAGGAAACCAACCATTGGTACAGCAGGCCCACTGCAGTTTGCCACCCATTGTTGAAGAGCCAGGCAGGCTTGGCCCCAGGACCTACCCCTCACCACCTTGTCTCTACTCCCAGAGTATGCTTCATGCAAGGGGAAAGCGGTTGTGAACGGGGTTAAGGCTTGTAGGAAACCGCACCATTGAGTTACAGCAGGCCCACACTTTGTATATGGGTAATGCTCTAGTGCAGGCAGGACTGGCCCAGAGCTGAAAACATTAGCCACAAAGTAGCTGTTGGGCGGTAGGAGAGGGTCAGAGTAGGTGACACCACAAAGGTGCCTCGTGGAGAGAGAAGGAAGAACAAAGTACTGCTTCAGGCCAAGTAGGAAAAATATAGCCACAAAGTAGCTGGTTGTTGCAGAGCATTTGTTATTTCACAACTTGCAAGGCAGTAGCGCAAGGTGGACCATATAGGCCTTGCCAATAGAAAAAATTGCCATTTGCAGCTAAGCTGGCATCAGCTAAGCCTTAGGTGGAAAAATGAGGCGGAAGGAGCAGTACGGGTGGCCAGGGGCAGGAGGCCTTCAGTCACGGGCATCATCATCGCAATAGGGGTGTTGATGAGATGTGATCCACGCCTCATTCATTTGATGAATGTAAGGCGGTCCACATTCTCAGTGGAGAGAATGGTCCTCCTCTCGGTACAAACAGGTTAGTCCTTAAAAGGACATGTTGGGTCCAAGATGTGTAAATACAGGGGTGGTTAACAACAAGTGCTAAACCCACCATAGTGAAATCCACACACAGAAAGCTCAAAAAAAGCTCAAAAAGCACAGAAGAAAACACTCTCACTCCTACACTGACAGGTCTCACTAAACACACTCCAACACACTGACAAAATGGCGCGTGAAGCAGCCTTTAATACCCAGGGGGCTGGCAATAAATATGTTAGTGCCATGGATAATTTGGGACATGTGGCTTTCTCCATCTTCAAAATAATCCCCCAAATGCAGAGAAGAAATTCCGCGAATTTACAAGAATTTCTCGTTTTTTCGAAAATTTCGAAATTACGAGAATTCCTCGTAATTACGAGGACCTCCCATTTTCTCCGTATTTCGAAAAACGGAGATCCTCGTAATTACGAAAATTTTCAGAAAAAACCCGGAAAATCCGGAATAATCCGCCGTTCGCAGACGGGATAAATCTGAAGCGGATCCGGGTTCGGGTCCGCGAACCGGCCATCTAAGGGCATGTAGGTTGAGAGAGCTAAGGGTTATATATATGGGTGTAGCACTCACTGCCAGTTACAGTATACTAAGGAAGGGGCCTAGAGTCCGAACGTTGTTTTGACACAAATAAAGAAATATTCACTGCAAGTAGTGTGCTCCTTACTCTTTGTCTGCTTGGATATTGAAGCCTGGGAGTAGGGGGCTGAGAGGACTGCACCTACCAACTTGTTGGCTAATGAGCCAACAGCGGTGTTGCCATTGTACATTTGGAACTTCTACAAATTTAGCCACATGCACATTGGTTTAGAAATAGAAACATTAGGTAAAATGAAACAAAGCAAACTCTTGATGTATAGTCTTGCATCTTTAAGGAGTACTTTAAATTGATAAAACAGGGGCCCTCAACAATTGTTCTTAAAATGAAATTCATGTGTTTACAACACTGAAAACTTGCAGTACTTTAAACAGCTGATTGCACAACTTTACATATGTCCGGGCAATAGTGTTTTACAACAGCAGATTGCAGTACTAGGCAAGCCCTCTTAGGGCTCATTTACCCAGGCGTGCTTGTGTGCTAAAAAAAAGTGGCTAATTTTGGCTAATTAAACCCATATATTTTCAAAGGTTGGGTGCATGTTTAACTCCATAATCGCACCAGACCTACACAAGTTTCGCCAAAAGACATTTATGCAAAACTGGTGCACTGCATTTACTATAGGATGTTGCTCGGGGCGTAGCTACCAGGGGGGCAGGGAATGCGACAGCACCAGGGCCCTGGCCAAGAAGGGGGGCCGCATTTTGTGTAAGGTTCCAAATGCTAGCAGCGGGTTGTGCAAACTGTTTACAGACGGTCGTGTACAAAAGATTTTTTACCATGTCTGTTGCCAAGCATTAACCAGTGCCTCCGCACTGGTTGCAGTGCCCAAGTTCCCTCAACAGTTTTCAGTGTCTGCATGCCAGCATTTAACCAGTTGTTTGTGACAACTATCTTACCAGGATTATATCACAAAGCATTTTACCAGTTTTACCAATTTGGTTTGTGCGGGGTGTTGCGGGGGCCCATGCCAATTTTGCATCAGGGCCCATAAGTCTGAAGCTATACCACTGGAATTTGGGGCACCAATTCAACCCCACAATTAAGACAGGCTAATGCGACACATTGCCGAGCGATTGGCGAATCTGGGGCCATGTTCCCAAGGCTACTAGTTATACTAAGACCACACACCAGAAAAACTCTTATAGCATACTGCGTCCCTGTACACCTTCAATTCTTGAATTCTCACTACCAATCAACGGCAGTATGTGGCATACAACCTACTAGTATCGTTACCGTGCCTCTCTCTCTCCACAAGCTTTATGGTTTAGTTTCCCCAATGATGTGTTATAGTGCCTCCCCTACCCAGTGATGGACGGAGGTTCCAGTGGAAACTGCCACTACAGGAACGCGTTTAAAATAATAAATAGCCAGGAAGACCAGCTAGAATACTAAAGAAATATAAAGTCCCTGTGGGAAAGTTAAAAATTACATTCTGTTATTGTCTGTGAGAGTGTATTTAAAACAAATAACAGCGAAGTAAGGCAAAGGGACTCTCACCAATAAGAAATTTCATTTGGGTAAGAATCTCATCGTGCACACCAAACGATATCCTTCCGGGAGTGATCAAATATCAATTTGCATATAGTAACATAGTAATTGAGGTTGAATAATAGAACTACGCCATCAAGGCAAACCTTTTCACCCTCTGTTTAACCCTACCTAACAGTTGACCAGAGGAAAGCAAAAAAAAAACAGTATAAGAAGGGGAGGGGGGGGATCCTTCTGACCACAAATGGCAACCAGAAAGTATCCCCTGGATCAACCAGATCTGCAATAACTTAGTAATACCAGTAATTCTCAATTTGTTTTGTTTTGAACCTTACTAGCCCATTTTAAAGCAATCCAGTGAACTTGCCATTACACATCGGCTGGAAGACAGTGTCCACATTTCACCTTTCACTTACAAAACCTTTCCTAACTGAAGTTCAAACGGGCTTTCATTCCAATTTTAAAGGATTGTCCTTCCTGTTCTCTTGATATGAGAAACTATTAGTGAACAATGCACAGGAGATGTTATTGTATGGCCCATAATATATGATATAAAGTATGCCCCCGCAAAGTCGCTTTTTCTACTGTAATGTAAACAGCCCTGAACTTGTTAACCTGCACGATAGTCAACGGCCCACCCCGTTTATTATTTTACTTGCCGTCTTGAACTACTTCCTTTCAAAGATAGTCCCTTTATATATATGATTCCACACAAACTGCACCGTATATTGAAAATGAGGCCTTACTCCAGTGTGTTTTGCCACTGAATTCTCCTGTAAAGCTGAAAATCAACTTAAATATTTGCAAGCTCTTCTATCGAGCAATGAGTCAAAAGTATTATATTTGTAATGGCATTCTGGTTTTGGTAGGTGGGTGTAGCACAATCGCGACAATGTTTTACAGCGTTTTTTAAATACGCTACAGACAGCAAACATTGGTTTGCGATTCATCACACAACTGGAATTTATTTTAATAAAAGGAGTGATTAAATAGATATGTGGCTTTAGTTAGTTGATCAATTCAATCCAGGTCTAGTCTATTTTAAGATGTTATTGGAAAAGATGAAAACCATATTATATTGTGGATTTATATAGTTCCAAATCTCCGTGGCGTCTTTAAGTTGCATTAAATACATAAGGAAAAAATTATGTTACATAAAAAGGTTGTGCAAGTAATCAAAGTGACAAAAATGTAGAGTTGCTGGCTCAGCAGCATTCAGTGTGGTAAGTACAGCATTCATGTGGTACAATAGGAGGAGGGCCCCATGCCTGAGAGCTTACAGTCTAGCGGCGATGGGGAGATGAGACCAAAAGGTGAAGCGATCAGTAGCTGTTGTAACTAAGTTTTCTGTGGAGTTAACTAACGGGTTGCGATGGAGTCAGTAAGAGGGGGTATGTAGAAAGGTCCAAGTCATTGATTGTAACCTGTTGAAAGGAGGTTGAGTTTTGAGGTTTGCGTATTTGAATGATTAAAGTGATAGCAGAGTGACATATAAAGCGGGAAGGGAAGGGAGTTCAGAGTAGAGGGGCCAGCACGAGAAGAAAAGTCCTATTATAACGGGTTTGGAGGAGGTGATTCAGAGGGAGAGTGGGAAAGCATCATTAGCAGAGCGGGAGGTTATCCTTGGGGGAGATATGGTTTAATCAGATAGATTTGGGGAATGCCAGATTGGAAAATTTTTAACCTGCATCACATTAAGGTTGATTTTAGTACCTATAATGAAATCTTAAGATGATTATTTGAATGTGGTATTTTGTTGACTGGTATCGTTATAAGTTTGTCCAATGAAAATTAAAGAATCGGAGATAAAAAATCCAAATCTGTTGCATTAGAATTAATGCAATGGATGTAAAAAAAACCATCATGCTTATGGCTAGTAACTAATAACCAGAATCCAAGTGTCTGTTATATCTTTTAAAAGCAACTGGTCATTGTGTAAAGCTCTGCCCTACCTCGTCGGGGATCTACCAAGAGATAAAGGCACTTCTAGCAGAACATTGTATTCCCATTGGTAGGCCATGGACACACAATGGGGGTGGTTTCCTTAAGCCTACCTTTTCAATCAAAAGGCAGTCTGGGAAAACAAATATTATACACAATTAATTGCTGTCTAAAGTGTTAAATGTTATTTAGTTGGAGCTTATATTTTAACCAAACTCTATTATAGTTATAAACCTAAAAAGGGCCATCGAGGGATTTCTGAAAACAACACTGAGATATTTTTCATTTATACAAAAATCCTTAGGGCAAGTACAAAGTTCCATCCGAAAATTATTGAACAATGTTTAAATTGTTTTTACGCTATATTAGTCATTTTCATTCCTGTCGGTTATTGCACTTATTAACCAGTTGTTCTGTTTCAACAAAAAAAATCCACACCACCAAAACCGTTTGTCCCAGCTATTAAAGCAGTTTTAAAAAATATATCAGTTGTGTAAGTTTAAGGTGTTAACATGCAATACCTGACGTAATCTCGTTTACGTCAGTTATTGTATCGTGGGATCGGACTAAGGAAAGTAACGCTGTGCACAATATTGAATTTCCCCGTATGTCTACTAAACTATAAATGTATTTACAATGTTAGGCATAGCCAGGGTCAGCACTGCACATTGAACTAGGGGAATCTTGACATTAAAGTTTTATCCCACATTCCCCAGTCAGGGCCATTTTATCCACACCACATTGCTCTGCTCCAGCCACAAGCCTGCTGTCTTGGCCTCAGCACATTTATACATGGGGTATAAGAATGGGCAAGTACTGATAGTTCAGGACCCCAATAGGTAAGGAATCAGCTCGGCCAACAATGCATTTGGCCTTTGGTTGTCCTTTAATAAACACGTAATAGTACACAATAGCTCCTTCACCTTCGATTCGTCCTGGTACCTGCAACCGTTCTGTCCCAAAAGTCTGCAGGCAGGGGTGTCCCTAGGGTTTTTGGCACCTGAAACAACTTTGAATGCCGCCCCTAGACTGAGCGGCGCGCACAGCGCGTCGCGGGAAAGTGGGCGTGGCTTGTGTGTGGGCGTGGCGTGTGGGTGTGGCTTGTCGCATAGGCGTGGCAAATTTCAGAATTTTGTTTTTGAAAATGGTTATTTATACGCTTCTCTATTTTTAGAAAACACTAAAAACATGTTGGTGCAACTGGTACATTACATTAGAAAGCCCTACCATACTCTGTAGAATAAAAGATGTTGGACAAAAGATTTGTAAGCCCTGCTACCACGTCAAGGTAGACTCTTTCAGGCAGGGCCCTAACTATTATCATCTAGATTATATATTTTATATTAGATTATATATATATTATATATATTATTATTATCTATCCTGCTATCGGTCTTCTATCTATCTCTGATATTTATCTATATATCTATCTCTGGTATTTATCTATCTCTGCTATCTATCTATATTATTATCTATCTCTGCTATCTATCTATCTCTTCTATCTGTCTATCTTATATCTCTGATATTTATCTAGCTCTGCTATCTATATTTATCGATCTATCTCTGCTATCTTCTATCCTTCTATCTGTCTATCTATCTATCGCTTCTCTCTGTCTATATATCTATTTCTTCTATCTGTCTATCTATCTATCTCTGCTATCTATGTATCTATCTATCTGCTCTGCTATCTGTCTATCCTACTATCTGTCTATCTCTGCTATCTATCTATCGTCTGCTATCTCTGCTATCTTCTAGCTCTGCTATCTGTCTATCTCTCTAGTCTCTGGCTATCTGTCTATCTATCTATCTCTCTATCTGTCTCTCTATCTATCACTATCTATCTATCTCTGCTATCTGTCTACTCTTCTATCTCTGCTATCTGTCTATCTATCTCGCTATCTGCTACTCTCTGCTTATCTGTCTATCGTGCTTCTTCTTCTCTTACTGTCTTATCTCTGCATCTGTCTATCTCTGCTATCTGTCTATCTATCTATCCCTGCTATTTTCTCTATATCTTCTATCTATCTCTGCTATTTATCTATCAAATCTATCTATCTATATTATCCTATCTATCTACTATCTATCTAGCTATCATCTATCATCTATCTATCTATCTCTGCTATCTATCTATCTATCTATCTCTCTATCTAATCTATCTCTGCTATCTATCTCTGCTATCTATCTCTGCTATCTATCTATCTATCTATCTATCTATCTATCTATCTATCTATCTATCTCTGCTATTTATCTATCAATCTATCTTAATCTATCTGTATTATCTATCTATCTATCATTATCTATTTATCTTCTATCTCTGCTATCTATCTATTTCTGCTATCTATCTATCTATCTCTGCTATCTTTGCTATCTATCTATCTGCTGACTATCTATCTATCTAACTATCTATCTAGCTATCATCTATCTATCTACATCTCGCTATCTATCTACTCTGCTATCTTATATCTTTATCTATCGGCTATCTATCTATCTCTGCTATCTATCTATCTCTGCTATCTATCTATCTCTATCTATCTCTGCTATCTATCATCTATCTCTGCTATCTATCTATCTATCTCTGCTATCTATATATCTATCTCTGCTATCTATCTATCTCAGCTATCTATCTATCTAGCTATCTAGCTATCTAGCTATCTAGCTATCTATCTATCTAGCTATCTCTTACTATCTCATCTAGCTATTCTGCTTCTATATATCTATCTATCTCTGCTATCTATCTATCGCTGCTATCTATCTATCTCTGCTCTATCTATCTATCTATCTCTGCTATCTATCTATCTATCTATCTATCTATCTATCTATCTCTGCTATCTATATATCTATCTCTGCTATCTTTGCTATCTATCTATCTCTGCTATCTATCTATCTAGCTATCATCTATCTATCTATCTATCTATGCTTGTCTTGGCTATCTATCTAATCTCTGCTATCTATATAATCTATCTTATCTCTGCTATCTATCTATCTCTGCTATCTATCTATCTCTGCTATCTATCTATCTATCTATCTATCTCTGCTAATCTATCTTGCTATCTCTGCTATCTATCTACTATCTATCTCTGCTATCTATATATCTATCTCATCTTGCTATCATCTATCTCGCTATCTATCTATCTATCTCTATCTATCTAGCTATCTATATCTAGCATCTCTGCTACTCTCTATCTACTGCATCTCTGCTATGCTTATATCTCTCTATCTCTGCTTCTATCTATCTCTGGCTATCTATCTATCTACTATCTATCTACTCTAGCTGCTATCTATCTAGCTCTCTCTGCTATCTCATCTAATCTAGTACTTCCTGCTATCTAGATATCTATCTATCTCTGCTATCTATCTATCTCTGCACTATCTATCTCTCTACTTCTATCTATCTATCTACTCTGCTATCTATCTATCTAATCTATCTATCTATCTACTGCTATCTATATATCTATCTCTGCTATGCTATCTATCTATCTCATCTATCTTATCTATCTCAGCTATCTAATCTATCTAGCTATCTATCTTATCTAGCTTATCTTGCTATTCTTCTCTATCTTAGCTATCTTGATCAGCTATCTCTGCTATCTATCTCTGCTATCCATCTATATCTATCTCTCACTCTCTCTAATCTAGCTGTATCTATCTATATCTATATCTCTCTCTATCATCTATTCTCTCTATATCTCTGCATCTCTCTATCTCTCTATCTCTTCTATCTCTGCTACGCTCTCTATCTCTCCATCATCTCTGCTTCTATCTCTGCTATCGTATCTGCTACTATCTTGCTACCATTATCTCTGCTACCTATCTATTCTACTCCTCTCTCTATCCTATCATCTATCTATCTATCTATCCTATCTATCTATCTCTGCTATCTATCTACTCTAAGTTCTATCTAATCTATCTCTGCTTTCTATCTCTTATCTATCTTCTATCTATCTATCTCTGCTTTCTATCTATCTATCCTCTGCTTTCTAATCTTATCTATCCTCTGCTTCTATCTATCTATCTATCTCTATATCTCTGGCTATCTATCTATCTATCTCTGCTATCTATCTCTCCTACCTATCTCTATCTATCATCTATCGATCTATCCTCTATCTTCTATCATCTATCTATCATACATCTATCTCTCTATCTCCTGCTATCTATCTATCTCTGCTATCATCTATCTTACTCTGCTATCTATCTATCTATCTCTGCTATCTCTCTATCTATCTCTGTCTATCTCTAGCTATCTATCTCTGGCTATCTTATCTCTGCGCTATCTATCTATCTCTGCTATCTATCTTATCTCTCTATCATCATACTCTCTCTCTCTCTTCTCTACTATCCATCTATCTCATCTATCTATCTATCTCTGGCTATTATCTATCTATCTCTGCTATCTTCTATCTATCTGCTATATCCTCCTAACTCGCTATCTATCTACTATCTCTGCTATCTATCGCTCGCTGCTATCTATCTATCTATCTCTCGCTCATCATCTATCATCTCTCTATCTTTATCTTCTATCTATCTGATTCTCTGCTATCTATCTATCTATCTCTGCTATTCTTCTCTGTCTATCTATCTATCTCTGCTATCTATCTATCTCTATTTGATACTATCTCTATCTACTCTCTGCTATCTTCTAATCTCATCTATCTATCTCTATCTATACATCTACTAAACTCCTCCCTCTATCATCTATCCTCTCTCTCTATCATCTATCTCTCCCTTCACTACTCTCTATCTCCTGCTATCTATCTATCTATCTATCTATCTATCTATCTATCGTCATCTATCTATCTATCTATCTTCTTCATCTATCTTCTATCATCTATCTCTTCTTTCTGCTATCTAGCTATCTAATCGTATCTATCTATCTATCTCTGCTACTATCTATATAATCTCTGCTATCTATCTAATCTATCTCTGCTATCTATTTTCCACCCGTTTTAACTATCTATCTATCTCTATGCTATCTCTATCTCTGCTATCTATCTATCTATCTCAGCTAGATAGATAAGCAGATATTTAGTAGATAATAGATAGCTGATAGCATAGTACATAGATAAAGATAGATACAGAATAGATAGATAGATAAGCATGAGATAGATATAGAATATGATGCAGAGAGAGGAGATAGATATGATGATAGATCGATATAGAGTAGATAGATAGTACGATAGAAGATAGATGAAGCAGATAGATAGCAGTAGATAGTAGATAGCTAGTCGCATAGATAGATACTGATAGATCTTAGCCGAGTGCATCGATAGCAGTAGCTAGATAGATGCTAGCAGATAGATCAGCTGATCGATAGCAATCATCTACTATCTATTCTTATCTCTGGCTATCTATCTTCTATTTCCTGCTATCTATTCTATTCTCTTGCTATCTATCTGATTATCTATCTTATCTATCTATCCTCCTATCTATCTACTGATCGTATCTATCTATCTTCATCTCTACTCTTATCTCTGCTATCTACTATCTCTATCACTATCTCTTTATCTATCTATACTGCTATCCTGCTATCTACTATCTAGCTCTGCTATCTATCTATCTATGCTATCTGAGTTCTAATCTCTGCTCAATCTATCTCTCTATCTTCCTACTGCTTCTATCTACATCTATCTGGCATCTATCTCTCTGACTATCTCTATCTATCTCTCTATCTAGTCTGCTATCTGCTATCTGCTAGCTATCTTCTATCTATCTCTGCTCTATCTATATCTCTGCTATCTATCTCGCTTATCTCTAGATATCTCTGCTATCATCTTAGCTATCTATCGTTCTGCTCTGCTATTATATCTAATATCTACTGCGTATCTATCTATCCTATCTCTGCTATCATCTAGATCTGAAGATAGATAGATAGATAGCAGAGTTAGATAGATAGATAGATAGATAGCAGAGTTAGATAGATAGATAGATAGATAGATATATAGATAGATAGATAGCAGGGTTAGATGGCAGAGATAGATAGATAGATAGCAGAGTTAGATAGATAGATAGCAGAGTTAGATAGATAGATAGCAGCGTTAGATAGATAGCAGAGCTAGATAGATAGATAGATAGCAGAGCTAGATAGATAGATAGATAGATAGATAGATAGCAGAGATAGATAGATAGATAGATAGATAGATAGATAGCAGAGATAGATAGATAGATAGATAGCAGAGTTAGATAGATAGATAGCAGAGTTAGATAGAGAGATAGATAGATAGCAGAGATAGATAGATAGATGTTACATAGATAGATAGATAGATAGATAGAGAGACACAGAGAGATAG